>CAIGRN010020667.1:0-24171 GCA_903798345.1 Fraxinus anomala
TCGATCAGTCAATAAGTTTTATTTTCTGCATTTTATTGTATTGCAACTATTAATCTATCCAACATTATATTTACCATTCTTACGTATGTATATTTGTACCATACTTATAAAATTACCATATTTAGAATATAGAATGTAACTATAAAATTGAAGGTATTTCTAATGGATTTTGATTTAGCCAAAGAAAGAATTGTTAAATAACGTAATACAACACAAGTGGTAAAAAAACGTGTCCAAGTAATAGAAAGAATGAAAATTGCCTCTATTTTGTGTCTTTCGTTTTCATGCCTCCTGGCCTCAATACAATGATATGGTGGGACAGGATTCGATCCTTTTCGAAAACTTAACATGCATCTTTGGTTCAAAAATCAGTTGATTATCTTAAAGAAGAGGCTGCAACTGAGTATTCATTGGTTCATGTAGGATCTCAGGAGAGGTTAGAGGATGCTGCCAGGATCTCAATGTGGTTGGGGCAACCAAATGAAATAAATTTTGCTCAGTTTTCGAGGTACGAGATTGTAGATCCATAGGCTGGCCAGACACTATTCTATCATTTCGTAGAGTCTGAAGTGTCTTCCACTAAGCCTCTAGTCCTGTGGCTTAATGGAGGAAAGTCTATGCAAATCTTTTTAGTAATGTTATTCAAATCATTTAATTTCCTTTTTGTAATGTTATTAGTATCTCGAAAAGCATATTACATGGATTCTATGGATGAAAGATTATGCATTTTTTGACATGACTGCTCTACTCGTCTTTAGGAGGTTGAGCAATGACAGAACTTGGACCATTTCGAGTCAATAATGGTAATAAAACTCTAACATATAAAAAATATACATGGAATAATGGTGAATTCATGCAGTCCTTAAATTGTATAACTAGTGCTCAGTTACTCTTTGAAAGCATGTTTGGTATACGGTGTTGGAATCCAATACTCTGTATAAAAAATGTCCAAACATAGTGTTAAAACTGTAATGTCGGATATGTAAGGATTTTTAATCGATCATGTGAGCTTATATGTGAATTATTGTGTATTAAACTAAAAGCTATCAATTTTGGTTAAACCCATTTAAAGTGATCTTATAAGGTTTCGATATTTTGGGGTTTGAAGTATCTAATTAACATGTGATTGTTCATTCTATTTTGATTCCCATTGTCATAGGGAAATAAAGGGACAACGTGTTGATTTGGAAGATTAAAACCGCATGACTTATTTGTTGCATTAACCATGTCTGATTCAGGTATGCTTCTGCTTTGGTTCATAAATTCTTGGTGATCCAACATGAAAGATCATTATGGTGGTAATAGTTTTTCCTACAGGATATGCAGTTGCAAATGTCCTCTTCTTGGAATCCTCAGGTGCTGTTGGATTTTCTTGCTCACATACGTCATCAGATTATGTTACTAGAGACAAAAAAATTGCATCAGATTCTTATACCTTTCTACTAAACTAGTTTGAAAGATTTCAAGAGTTCAAAATTAGAGGCATCTTCATAACTGGATGGAGTTATTCTGGCCAATAAGTACCTCAACTTGTTGATCTATTCCTTAACAACAAAATCACAAATGAGAATTAATTTAAAAGGAATTGCAATGAGTTTCAACAAATTATCATCCTACATAAGTTAATTCTCTTGTATAGTATAGGCATTCAGAAAGAAGCATTGGACACGATAGTATTCAAAAAATCAATTTACTTTTATTGTCACCTATCCGATTTTGTACCAAACATGCCTTGATGTGTACGTAAAGGCCTAACTTTCTATCAAGAATTTTAACATGAATATGGCATGATTCTGAATGCATTTATTGACTTCGAGGATAAGCTCAGAGGCTCGTACGAGTAAATCTGACACATGCTCCCATTTCAGATGAACTTCATGAGGGAAATGTCTCAAATTTCAATTTTCTTCCATATCAGAAGCCTATATTGAATACATTGATCAAGCAAATGAGGATACATCTTCATGTACAACAGTTATGCCCCCTTGTGTTCTAAATCTTCAAACATTCCCCTGGTACACTTCGATTACTCATTCTTTGGTATCCTTAGAAACTATAAACTAAATATAAACCAGATGGAAACACGAAAATAAGGAAAATATAATTGAGATTCTTTTCCTCGATCAGGGATAGTGAGTTACCCACCTTTTATTTATTGTAAAAAACAGATATATGGATTCGATCCATGCTAAGATAATTATGTCTACAGCTACTTGAACACTCCAAGTGTTTTTTGTACTTTATGCCAATGTCGCTGGAATTCCTTGACCAAGGGAATCTTGCAAGTACTATAATTCTAATACTAAATATTGATTCATTTCAAAATTGCCTTAAAATCCTTTTTGTTGATCCATCTCGATAAAGTTTTGGTGTAGTTATTAATTGGAAGGACATGCCAGAAACAGTATTACCTACCATTAAGGAGCTAGTGGGAACTATATGTAAGTACATGGATGACTGCTTGGTCCACCTCCACCTTTATGTTACTGAGTTCAGAGAAATTTATTCTGTAAATTTGACATAAGGCTTAAAATGTAACAAGATTTAAAGTTCGTGTGTAGTGGAGATATGGATGAGGCAGTGCCAATTACAACAACTAATCGATACACAAACACGGACCCTGAATAAAAACTTCATGGTACATGTGGTACACTGGAGACGAGGTAACAAATAACTCGATAAGTTTCTCAATTTTCTTCCTATCTAATATCTGTAATCTATCCCCCTAAAATATAGCATCTGAAACATTTTTTGGATTATTTTTAAGGTTGTAGGCTATGCATTTGAATCCCAAAATCTAACATTTGTGACTAAAATAACAGGACAATTTGTTCCAAGTGACCAGCTTAAATATGCCCTTACTTTCTTCTCATCATTCTTGTAGAGAAAGCTTCCTCCACATCACAACTGAATCGGTATCGAGATAAAAACTACAATCATAAAATTAAGTTTTTATTCTCAACAAATTTAGAATCGGCTCACAACATATCTCAGTTCATATTCACTTTATTCAAGTTCGGATATAATTTTCATAACAAAGATTAACATGAATAGTGACTTGCATTATGAATGTTGATTCTGGAGTATAATTTCGTCATTCGAACAATCTAACTATACTTACGCTTTCAAATTACCTTCATGGAATGTTTGTTCAATCATAACAGTAATATCTTTTGTCTTCTTTGATTGAACCAAATAAAACTCTTGATCCGATGATCCGATGGGTCATGGTGGAAAATGAAGGTGAGCAAGTTATTTCCCTACCTGTTTCATCCTTGACAAGAAGGTTTATTGACTTCAAAGTATGGATTCTACATTAGTTTTTTTTGTACGTGTTATTGTCAAAGTTCAATATAGATTGTTGTCCGAAAGAAGTAGATATATTTTGTTGGAAAAATTGTTTCTTAGTTATATTCCTTTTAACAAAAAGTACGTGCACCCAAATATCATAAAAGCGTTCAATTAACATTTTACGTGCAAAATACCATATGAAGTTTCGATTTACCGAAACCAAGATTTGTACATCAAAATATGCACAAAATGCGACTGACTGAAATGTAGAAACACATAAAAATTAGAAAGAGATTAAATAAAGCAAAGTGTACGACTGCAAATGATCTTCTTGAAACGGATTTTGCCCCCTTGCGCTAGTGTTTGTTAGACAAAATATAATAGCAGAATTTTATAATATCTGTTATACTGGAAAAGAATAAAATATTAGTAAAATGTACAGATAAAACAGTAAATAAATTGATTGTCAAATGGAACAAATCTGCAAACCTAGATATGTGTAAACACGGTGTCCTTAAAACAAATGCATTCCCTCACTGTAAGTGCTTGAGGATTTCACGAGCATCTGTTTCCCAATATACAACGGAGAAACCTTTAGAAATTTAGTACTGAATTTCTACACCGGCGAACTGAATATGTATCTGAATGGAACACCAAAATTTTCGACGAAAACTAGAAATACTGAAATGGAGAAAACCGAAAACAAAAAATGGAAGTTGTATATATAGTAGAGAGTATTTTCATGTGTGTGGAGAGAAAGAAAATGACTTGTTTAAGTAGGCTGTAATGGAGGATTAATTAGTCTATAAACATGCCATTAACTCCAGATTATAATGACAATAAAATTGGAGTTTCAACCATTTTAGAATATCGAATGCCACTTTAAGCAAGTAAAATAAAAGCAAAACGTAGACACTTGATAATTGTATTTTACACACTTATTTGGAGATCTAAAATAGCAATATTTGATAGTTTTTCTGACAAAATATATCCTAAATTATTGTATTTTATGTTATATAGGCAAAACTCAATGCTTGAACAAAAAATTGAAAGAAAGAAGTGAAATTGGTGAAAATTGGCAAAATTCAAAGTTTGAGAACCAAATTGTAATTATTCAATAGTTGATTTTGACACAAGAAGATACTTTGAATATTTTTATAAGACAATTGGATGAAATTAGAACTCAAAAAGAAATAGAATATATCAAAATATTATCAAAATTTATTTCCAATCGCACAAGTTATATTCCAAATTTTTAGCTGAATATTGAGACTCATTTTTGGCATAGTAAGTATTCGAATTGGAAATATTATTTTGTAGAAAGGTTGTAGCCCTTTGCACTAGCTTTTTAACATACTTTGAATTGCCTTAATCGGATATCTTGAGAGAAAGTTATAGTCAAAATACGAACTGCTATGCAGAGACAAAATCAACACACGAATGAAACTTTTCTTATTCGATTGGAACTCTTTTGGAAACCAATTTGGACATGATTTTCAATCAATTTTCTACTCCTACAAATACCTAACAACAGAATACATATTGAAGACCTCTCATATACATCTCATACTCCAATAATCATTAATTATTATCATCAAATGAAAAGAATTCATAGTTTTTGTGAGATAATTGAAGGGGACTTACAAGAATTCAATCAAGTGAAGATTCAAACTTAATTTTTTGGGCAAAAAAGAGAAGGCGCAAATGAAAATTCATCAAGAAGCCATTGAATATATTCAAAATTTCAAGATTCACCTTCATTTTCTCAATTAATCAAAAATCTGGATTATATCTTTTCACTTAAATATGATTTCTTGTAATTTTGATATGTTGAGCTAGTTTTATACATTGTTAGGATGATATGAACCCTTGTTTTGAATTTTTTAATATTAATTAATTATTTTGACGACTAGTATGTTTATTTTCTTGAATGTTTATTATTGTTTTTACCGACTTTTCAATTAATTAGTTATTAATTGAGATGATTTATTGGAATCTATTATTATCGAGAGAGATAATAGGTTTTTCATTAAAAATAATAAACATTGTAAAGTCCGATATGGGGGATAGAGATATATCTCTATGCTTTACATGGTTTTCATAGGTGTTCTAGATTATTTAATACATTTATCATGTTTGCATATTTCATTAAGAGATAGGAAAGTCACATGAGGGTAATAGATTTGATAACTATCGAGAGATGTTTTCAATTAAATTAGGAAAATGACCAACAAGATTGAATACAAATTGTCATTTTAATTCGTTGTGCTAAAAATGGATTAACAAGGGGGATTCGACATCCTATCAATACCTTCACATATTTGAAATCAAACCAATTAAATTGCTTTCTAGTTTAATCGATAATTTAGATATTAGTATAGAAAACTCAAAATCTATTTACTATTCGATTAAGGTTACTATTAATTTGAACTCGATTAAATACTTAGTCATCGTGGGTTCGACACTTTACACACTACTATATTACTTGTTCACGATTCTGTTCACTTGCGAAAAATCAAATAATCAACACTACTAAAGGTCAATTTTTGGTCCATTCAGTCCGACATTCGTGTGCACATGTCGCACCCACACACAAGTTCAAGATCTGATGTACACTTTAGATCCTTGATTTGTACCCTACTGCGCGAGCACTTGGAAAGAGATTTTATGTCACATATGATTACACCATTTCAAACTGTAACCATATATAAAGTGGTCATTACTTTTATAATCTTTTTATGTGGGACAACTACATATAGTTTTCCCTCCAAGTACCATGTTCTATACGTATGAAACATTTGAATCCATTTTCATGCATATGAAACTGTCTTTGTAAAATCCTTTGAAGTCATCAATTTCAAGCTTCAATTTTTCATTCACCCGATTATCATTTTTGACAAGTAAATATATGATTTCGATATTCTCACGAAGGAGAACACGAATCAACTTCTATCTTCCAAAATATATGAACGTATCCCACTCAAAATTTTCAACAATGTTAACAAAATCAAATGAGCGTCTCAAAACTTCAATTTACTTTTCTTTGTAAAGTTGAGTCGATAAACCCCCAAGATTTGTATTAAAAAGGCTAGCTACCAACAAAACAAAAAAGATCATCTTTGTGTCCTGTTTGTAAAAGTTGGGGGACATTACATCTGACTTTGTTCCTTTAATTTGTCTTTCATGCAAGCTCCTATTTCTGTTCACTTGCGGGAAATCAAACGATCAACACTCCTAAAGGGTCAATTTTTGGTCCATTCGGTCTGACATTCGCTTGCACAGGTCGCACGCGCGCGCGCGCGCACACACAAAAGTTCAAGATCTGATGTGCACTTTAGATCCTTAATTTGTACCCCATTGCGCGAGCACTTGGAAAGAGCTTATATGTCACACATGATTACACAATTTCAAAGTGTAATCATATATAAAGTAGTCATTGCTTTTATAATCTTTTTATGTGGGACAAACTATATATAGTTTTCCCTCCTAGTACCATGTTCTATACGTATGAAACATTTGAATCCATTTTCATGCATATGAAACTGTCTTTGTAAACTCCTTTGAAGTCATCAATTTAAGCTTTACTTTTTCATTCACCCGATTATCATTTTTGACATGTAAATATATGATTTCGATATTATCACGAAAGAGAACACGAATCAACTTCGATCTTCCAAAATATACAAACGGATCCCATTCAAAATTTTCAACGGTGTTAACAAAATCAAACGAGCGTCTGCCTCTAAAGTTGAGTCGATAAACCCCCAAGATTTGTATTAAAAAGGCTAGCTACCAACAAAACAAAGAAGATCATCTTTGTGTCCTGTTTGTAAAAGTTGGGGGACATTACATCTAACTTTGTTCCTTTAATTTGTCTTTCATGCAAGCTCCTATTCGTCTACACTTTTATTTTATGCTTTCGATTTCAAGTTCGAAGATTATGGCAGTTTGACAAGCAACATAAAACTTTGTAATGTTCTTTCTAATTGTAGACAAATAACTAAACGACTGGCTAAACAAGATTCGACTAAAAAAACCCTAAATTTATTTATTGAGAAAAAAATTAATTTGTCGTTTGTGTTAACCCTTCCAGTTTGTAGTGATACGGTGCAGGGCTTGATTTGATTTTTAATATTTTTATTTAGATTGTGTTATTATATTAGAGTTTATTATATTACTTAGACTTGCATTATGTATTATTTATGGCCGCTTAACCGCGTTGAGGTTTAGTTTCGTTCATATGAAATCTTTGGAGAGATTTCCAACTTACTATGATATTTTTCAAAATTAAAGAATTTATCGATCCCATGTTCGTCTTTGGTCTTGACCTCGACCCCAAGGCAAGAAGAATATGCAGCCTTTGTTTTGTTTAAATAAAAATTAGATTTTTAGTAGATTTTGAAAAATAATTAATGAAATGTATGATTAAAGAGTTGAGTCCTATAAAATATATAATTAAAATTAATTTTTGATTTTAACTTAAATTTTAATCCACTTTTCTAGCTGAATCAAACTGTAGCACATTAAGATTAGACTAGATCCTAGTATTGTCATATTTATGCTTCGTCTTTACATATAATATGCAGTTCTTGTTTGATTTAGATAAAAAAACAGATTTTTGGTAAATTTTGAAAAAAATAATAATGAAATGTATGATTAAAAAGTTGAATACTATTAAATGTATAATTATAATTAATTATTGATTTTAACTTAAATTTTAATCCTTTTTACGTGGTCGTAAATGCCACCTTCCCCTGTTCACACCCAATAACAATCTATTTTTTTATATTTTAAACAGATAGATAGCTTTCAGCAGACGGCCAAAGGGTGAGACGCGGCGTATTGCATGCATTAAGGTTAATTTTTTAACTCCTTGCTGCGTCAATGTGATTGTGATCCTTGGATTTTGAACCCAAATTTTGAAAAATTAATAATTTATACAATCCTATGAATCTTTAGCATGTTACTGGAATTATTTAAATTGGATTATTTTATTAAATATTGAATTTAAATAAATAAATGTAACTCCACTTTAATTGTTTATATTTTCATAACTTGTGATTAGCTCGATGAGCAAAATCTCAAGTTAAGATAATTGATGGTACATAATTCACTCTCCGATTAAAAATTAAATTCAACACGAGCGCGAGTGACGTGTTAAAAACTATATTATAGCAATAAATATGTCCACTCCCTCTCTAATAATTAACTTTTAAATTACATTATCTAGCCTAACCTTTTGTGTCAATAACATTTTGGTTTTGTTCCACATTCCCACTGAAAGAAGGAGATCAATCTATAACATAAATTGTTCTAATTAACAAGGAATAAAATGGGAAAATGGATTGACTTGTGTTTTATAGGGTCATATGTATCCTCGCTTGTTTTGATCAAAATATATCAAGAATTAAAATCTATTGATTTAAGTTGCTGAAGCATCTCGTCTGAAATCTTAAACAGTCATTCATTCATATTTAGTTTTCAATATGCTCCATTTCATGCGTGCAAACTAATTATGTCTTTCTTGGATAAGCATGACATGCCCGATGGCATAATTTTCATAAATAAACTTGAAATGTTATTTAAGACAAATACTTAGGCCCTGTTTGAAATTTTAAAAAAAAAAAAATCATGGAAAATGGAATTCAAATTTCATTTTCCAACTTTTGCCTGGTGTGATACCATAAATTTGCCATGGAATTGGTTTTCCCAAAATGGCTCCCACGTGCACATTTCTAGAAAATCATTGAATTGATTTTTTCCCACCATTTTGGTGGGAAATTGAAATTCCGGGTTTTTTTTTTTTTTTTGGCAATTTGAACAAATTTACATGTAAAATAAAGTCAAACGAACACTAAACTTTGATGAAAAATGATTTTCTACGAATTTTTTTTATTTTTTATTTTATTTTTGACAATGGAAACAAATTTTATAACCAATCGTGGAAAAAAATTATCACTTTAATGGACAATTTCCATATAAAACAAAGTCAAACGAACACAAAAAGATCCAAAATTTAAAAAAAAAAAATCGAGTGAAAAATTATACCAATCAAACACATCTCATTAACAATTCCCTATAAAACAAGTTCTATGCAATTATTTTCTCTGAAATTTATTTTCTTTTCACCTATTTTCCACCATTGCAATCAAACATATCCTTATTGATTTAAATTTAGTTATAGTTATAGTTTTCGACGTGGCGGGCAAGGATATTTAGGTCTCAAAACAAATTTTCCTCCCACACATTGGTCATGATTTCTTGCTAATTCTAGGCTTTCTCTCTTCCATAATTTAATCAAGCCAGTAACAAAATTCCATTTCTTGCTCACATAAGTTTCTCTATTGTATCACCAAGGCAGACTTTTGTTCTCTCTCCTTCAAAGGCTTCTGGAACTACATTTAATCATTATATATGCGAAACCTTGGAGCTTTTTGGGAGAGGGAACCAAAATCTGCTATGGTTTTTCGCCCCATGCCATATATATGTAAGATTCCATACACAATTATTTGGGGTTGATTTACACTAGCTGTAACGGTGAGTGGATGAACAGCTTTACACCTTTTTTTCTTATTTATTACTTGTTTTTCGATTTTGGTTGTGTTTTTTATTGCTTATTCAAAAAGGGATTAGGGTTTTATCCCTAGCAGATATAGATCCTCTGTGAAGTAAGAAGAGATCGGAATACACTTTAATTAAGCTGAGCCTGTTTCCTTCACTCGAAACCTTCTTTTGTGCTGTTAGTTATATATATACAATTAATTTGTAGTTAATTTTAAGTCAAATCCAATAGAAAATCCTATTAATTCTTTCTCGATTTGTGAGTGATATTTTCCAGAAACAAGCTTGCTGCTTCGAGTTTATCCTCCTCTTAGGTATGATTCTATTTTACTTTTATACTCATCATTCAACAAATCAACTAGTCTTTCCCTTTATTCATTGGGTTCTTTTTAAAGAGATTTATGGCAATAATTTTAATGTATTACTTTCTTTCCTCCAGATATTATATAAAAGGAAAGAGTTTGATATATATTTTTTTGTCTATTTTTCCTAATTAATAAATGTTATTAAATTATAATTATGACTGGTAATTTTAACCAAGATTGGAAAGTTATTCCTTTTTTACATAAATTTTGAATCTTTTGAAAATTCTGGCTATCCTTGTATTGTGTTAGTCCATTGTTTCTTGATAACTGTAGAGTACTTTGCAAAAAGTTTCAAAATTTATTGTGTTTTTTTGGTACATTTTTTCAAAAGGAATAGCAGAGGCCTTATTCAAGTATTGTTTTCATATTTAACTGAGGATTTTTATCCTTATACATACATACATACATATGATTATAGTGCAAGTTTTGAATATAAACATTGTGTAACTGTGAAGATTGATAGATGGTTTGCTATATTTGTGGGGTTTGTTTATTGCCGAAATAGTAATTTTTAAGAACTTTCCGATGCCTACAAGCTCTTATACCATGTTTGTATGGTGAATTGAATTTATATGATGCTTCAAGTGAATCATAATTTTTCTTTGATTGTGAGATTCCAATTAATTGACTGGGAATTAAATTTTATTTCTCTAGTGTATGTGTGTTTTGAAGCTTAAATTCATAATTCAAGAATAACATTGAAATCTTTTTGGCACTAAATGATAGAACATTGGCTGACTAGTATTAAAAAAGAAAAAAGTGGAAATGTGGTTTGTTGTAGTATCCAATCTTATCCAATATACTACGTGTCAAACTTAATGTTATTGCACAATCCAATCTTATCCAATATACTACGTGCCAAACTTAATGTTACTGCATAAGATTTGACAATTTCCTCCAAGAGATCGTGTAGAGGGCTTGATGTGAGTGTAATTCGATTATTCTTGATAAAGATATTCATTGGACATGGAAACTTTCTCTAAACATTCAAATATTATTCTCATTAAGATTCTATATATTCAGCAAAGTGAATATACGTTTCTTCATTACTATGTTACTCTATAAATCCACGTGATACAAAACGACCCTAAGAGTGCGGATAGGAATATTAGAAACCTTAGCCAAATTCTTGCTCTTTTTTCTCCTAGAACTTTGCTTGATAGTGTTAGTTGGAAACAGAACTAGAGAGCAGCCTGAGCAATGGGGTGGCCAATGATTCATTGGCTTACATTTTTGTGGTCAAAAAGTGAGCACCGTCTGTGGGAAATCAATAGGGTTTCTACAAATCAAAGGCATAGAATTGAAGGGTGTTGAGCGGAATGTTGACACCAAAGCTTCCGAGCTCAGTATTTCACAAAGATATCGAATCGAACCACAATGTTCCAAGACCCAAAACCACTCCTACAATCACCCCTTCACTCTGGTTGCTTGGTTGCCTACAAAGGACACGGTATGAATTATTTGTAGCCCCAAGAATTAGCGACAAAGGCTGGAAGAGAAAAAGAAGAAAACGCTACACAGAGGAAGCACGAAGTAAGAAGACTGCAAACAATTTCTTTCACTCACGGGTAGGCTTTGCAAATAATGTTTTCATACTACCAAGGCCAGGAGACAAGAGCCAACATATAAAATAAATAGGTGGGCTTTTAGGTTAAAAAGTAATTAGGCCCAAAGTTAATAAGGAAAGAATAAATGGACTATCAACCAAAAAAGTCATCTAAGGAGTAATTGGTCAGGCCATGAGTAGCTCTAATAATAAAATTAGGCTACTTCAAATTGTCTAAGTAGGTTATATGTTTAGGTCGTTACAATTGTGGTATCGATGCTTCAATTCAGTCATTGGTCGACTGAATTTATAATTATTAACATCATTGTCCGAGAAGTCGTTTGACAACAATTTGCCTAACAAATCTCTACATTGGTGTCAAAGGACCTGCAAAGAAAAATTATTACACATTGGTAATAACTCAGAAAAGGAGAACCCATAAAATTGGAAATTACTTACCTCCATCGATGTTTAGAAGATATTTACATCTTCTAAACTTCACCACTGGTAGCACTTTAGTGCCCATGTTGAGGGATTATATTGTGTGTATTTTTTCAAGTCTTACAACTTTTTGTGACACAATATTTCTAATGAAATACAATACCACATCAATGTATTTGGTGCGTTCGTGAAAAATAAGATTTTTGCATAAATGTTTAGAAGACTGACTATCAGAATATACTACCACATAATCATTCAAAATACAAAGTTCAAGAAATAGGCCTCTAAGCCATAAAACTTCTTTAATAGTTTCGGTGATAACAATGTATTCAGATTATGTCGTGGATAGTGCAATTATGTGTTGTAACAGTGATTTCCAACTACCACAAAAGTTAGACAAAGTAAACATATGGAAAGAGATAGATTTCCTATTATCTCTATCCCCAACATAGTCAATGTCTACAAAACCCTTTAATTTTACACCCTCATTATTAACACCAAACATTAGACCTACATTACTAGTTCCATTTTAAGTACCTTAACATCCATTTCAAGGCCTCCCAATGCTCAGGACCAGGATTAGACATGTTTCTACTAAGAGTACTAACAGCAAAAGCTAAATATGATCTAGTACAAACCATCAAATACATAACAGAACCAATCACATTGGAGATGGAATTCTACTCATGTATTCTATTTCTTTTTCATTACAGGGGGCTTGCTCTTTAGATAATACAAAGTTATTAGCTGAAGGTAATGTAATATGTTTGCATTCATGCATGTCAAATTTCTTTAACACCTTTGAAACATACGAGTATTGATGCAAAAACAAAACAAAACTTGATCTATCTCTTTCAATTTCCATATCTAGGATTCTTTTAGCCTTTCCTAGATTTTTCATGTCAAATTCAACATTCAAATTTGTTTTTATATTACTTATCTACTTAGGTCATGAACCAACTAAGAGCATATCATCTACATATAGTAATAAAAACACATAGTCATTATTAGCATCATTATGTTGGAAATATAAACAATGATCAAACTTACTTCGTTGAAACCCTATGGATAGTACAAAAGAATCAAATCTTTTATACCACTGTCTAGGTGATTGTTTTAGACCATATAAAGATCTTTTTCAAGAAGTACACATGATCAGATTTTAATTTATTTTTAAAACTCATTGGTTGATTCATAAAGACCTGCTCATCAAGCTCACCATATAAAAAAATAGTTTTTACATTAAGTTGTTCAAGTTCCCAGTCAAAATGTGCAATGAATGCAAGTATGTCTCTAATAGTAGTATACTTAACAACATGTGAAAAATCTCGTTATAATCAACCCCATCATTTTGAGTGTACCCCTTGACCACTAACCTAGCCTTAAATCTTAAGGGTTCAGATGTACTAGTGCCCTTCTTAACCTTAAATACATATTTACAGTCAACAATAGATTTATTCTTAGGTCTAGGTACTAGCTCCCAAGTTTGATTCTTTTCTAAAGAACTCATCTCATCTTTCATTGACTTAAATCACTCTTCAACTTGTTCACTTTTCAAAGCCTCCTTAAAGGTCTTTGGCTCTCTATCAACTAGCTCTTCATAGCCTGCATGAGCAAAAGCTAGCTCAGACTCGTATACAAATCTTATAGGTGCTCTAGACTATATCCTATCTTTATCCCTAGCTAAGTTATAATCTGCTAAAGAATTCTCTTCTTCAAAATGTTCTTCTACTACTCATCTCTATTCTCCATATCAGGTTGTTGATCCTAATTCTCCACCTCACTCTGTATAACAGGAACAAATGTGCTAAGTTTTCTTAACTCTACTTTCAACTGTTTTCTCTCTTCACCTTGTTCTTCTTCACTCACAGGTTCAGATTCAGTTTTAAGGCGCGGCATTTCACCCTCATTAAATGTAACATCTCTACTCACAATAATATTAACCCCATTTTGGCTCCTATACCACAATCTATAACCCTTGACACCTTCAGAGTAACCTAGAAAAACATATTTTCTAGCTCTAGGTTCAAGATTTCCCTCACTTTGATGAGAAAATACAGTACACCTAAAAGTTCTAAAAATAATCACTTAGTTTACCTGACCATTTTTCATGCGGAGTATCACCATTCAATGCAACAGATGGAGTTAAATTAATCAGATAACAAGCAGTCATAACAGCGTCTTCCCAAAAAGACTTTGGGACTCCAAAACTTAACATCATGCAACGCACTTTATTAGTATGGTTCTATTCATCATTTTCGCTACACCATTTTGTTGGGGAATGTAAGGAACAATATTATGTCTTGTTATCCCATTTTCTTTGCACATATTGTCAAATTCAATGTTACAAAACTTTATGCTCTTATCAGTTCTCAAAAACTTGATCTTCTTACCAGTTTGGTTTTCAACCTGTCTTTTTCAATTATTAAAATTATGAAAAGTGTCAGATTTATCATTTAAAAGATAAATCCAAACTTTTCTAGTGTAGTCATCAATGACAGACAAGAAGTATCTATTTTCACTCGAGGAGTGACTGTTAGAGGGACCCTACATATTCAAGTATGCATTTCGCTTTATGAACACTCGTGAAGAAAGTAGTTCTATAATATTTACCAAGCACATAATGGTCACATAAAGATAAATCAGACGCCCAGTCATTTCCAAATGTACCTTTTTCATTAAAAAGTCTAATCCCCTTAATACTTGTGTCATTTATGTGTGTGATCGACCTTAGCAGAAGAGATAGAGGAATTTAAAACCTCTCACACTTTCCTAGTAGTGATATAAATATCATTTTTCCTGATTTCCTTAATAAAGACAAGTGCACCCTTAACCAATTTCTAAATTTCATTTCCAATTTTACCAGTGAAGTCAGTTTTCTCAAGTCTTCCTATTGAAATCAAATTTTTAGACAATTTAGAGATATATATCTAACATCTTTTAAAGTATGCACAAAGTCAGTATCAAACTTTAAAGTAATATCACAAATTCCAACAACATTATAAGCGGAGTTATCACACATCACAACATGTTCATCATTTGATTCATGTAAATTTTCAAACCAGTTCTTTTATGATGTCACATGAAACGATGCAACTGAATCAAGTATCCATTAATACAAATGGGAATCGACAGTCAAATTTAATTCAGCAGGATAAGCAATATGACTAGTAATCATATAGATCTCACCATCACCAATATCGTAAATAAAAGACAATACATTTACTTCGTCTCTCTCTTTACCATTTTGCTTATTTTTCTCTTTATAACAATCATTTATAAAATGCCATGTGTTGCCACAGCCATAACATTTCTTAACATTTCCTAGATTTGGATCTAGGCCTACTCTTTCCATTCTTTCTACCTCCATTACTACTTGACTCATCATTACTTTGGTAACCATCATGAATGTTTTGCCTAAATTGAGTTCTATCCATCATCATGTCAATCTCACCGCTTTTTTTATCATATTTTTCAGTTCTAATTTTATCTCCTTACTTCTAGGGGAGTCAATGACAATTTCGGGCGTCAAAGTGTCTCTACTACTTCCTTATAAGTATCAGGTATGGAATTCAACAAAATAATAGCCTTATATGTATCAGACGCTGACTCTTCACAGTTAACAATATCTTGAACAAGTTTTTTAAACATGTCTAAATTGTTATCAAGATCTTTTGAAGAATCCATTTTTAAATTGAAAAAACTCTCAAGTAAGTAAAACTTGTTTAGAGTAAATTTGAGCAAATACAAGTCTTCCCACTTTTCAAAAGTTCTTTAGTGGTTTTTAGTTTACTCACTTTTCTCAGTCAAGTGTAAAATAATTGAGGTATAAGCAAGTTCATCAACTTCTTCTTTTTGTTCTTTTAAAAAATCAGCAGAAAAATTGTCATCAATGACTTTTGAAACCTTTTGTTGAACCAAAATATCTCTCATTTTTTGTTACCAGATTGAAAAATTACATTTTTCCATTAAAAGTTCCTAAATCAAAATTTTGAGTTGTCATTTTTTAATAATCAATCAAAAATACAATATCACAATTTAGACACACGAAGTAGACCTAGAGTCGCAAATATACACCGTTTTAGATTATCATGATTTCGTAAGATTCTCGATCTTAGATTAAGGAAATATTCAAATGGGTAAGATCTAGGTATTCTAATAACTTAACAGTGCAACATGAGATATGTCAATCAAAACAGTTTCACACATAAAATATCACAAAGATAGTATGCTAGAATTTATCAAATAAACAATTTTCTCACGTAGCAAGTAAAGGCAAGTAATTCTTAATTTATAGCATAAGTAATTATTACCCCACACAGTAACCACAATCACCCCACACGATGACGCGCTAGTGCTGAAAATTAAACGAGATTAGCCAATTTACCACAGCGAACCTATCTGAGACTGTAAATTATAAGAAATATGACGTTAACACTTTAGGGCCACCATTATTCGTCCTAAAGTCTCCCACAACCGACCGAATGCAAAACTGAATCACAATGCGCAGGGGCAAAATCGTCAAGATTTCACCGTATTACCTGAAACAGAAAACTAACACCACAAAAAGTTAGAAGTCTCGTTAGAAAAATACATTCTGAAGAAAACTCCCTCAGATTGTGCCGAACGCGCCTCCACGAGCCACTGTCGGAGTTCTCACGGACTACCGTCGACGGCGACCTTCACCACCACGGGCGGTGGACCCAGGTGCGCCTCCACCTACTGATTCTTCTTGTCGTATTGGATTCTTCAAATGGTCACTGGTTTGGCCAGAAATCGAGATTGTAGGTGCGGTTGAACTATGAAAATCGAACAAAATTTTCGATCCGTTCCTCCTGCCAATTTCTGGTCCTGCCCGGGACTCTCACACTACACCACCAAGGCTCTGATACCAAAATGTTGAGTGAAATGTTGACATCAAAGCTTCCAGGCTTAGTATTTCACAAAGATATCGAACCGAACCACAATGTTCCAAGACCCAAAAACACTCCTACAATCACACCTTCACTCTGGTTGCTTGGTTGCCCACAAAGGACACGGTATTAATTATTTGCAGCCACAAGAATTAGCTACAAAGGCTGGAAGAGAAAAAAAGAAAACGCTACACAGAGGAAGCACGAAGCAAGAAGACTTACTATCTGTATATAGAAGTACAGGGTGAGAATGATCAATCGCCCGGTCATGTAGGAGATAAAGTAGCCACTGGATCTCACAAGTTGTTGATGCTAAAGCTCTATATTCAGCTTCAGCTAAAGACCTACTCACCGTGGATTGTTTCTTCGACCTCCAAGAGATGAGAGAATCCCCAAGAAATATGGCAAAACCAGTGATGCTACGCCTTGTGTCAAGGCATCCAGTCCAATCTCTATCATTGTATGCTTTCAGATGGAAAGTAGACTTTGATGAAAAGAACAATCCTTGACCTGGTGTAGCTTTAATATATCTGAGGACTCTGTGTGCAGCATTAAGATGAGGCGTGGCTGGTTTGGACATGAACTAGCTAAGAACTTGAACAGAGTAGGATAAGTTAGGCCTAGTAATTGTTAGCTAAATGAGTCTGCCAATAAGTCGTCTATAACTTGAAGGGTCAAGTAAGAGATCTTCATCAGTTGCTGTGAGTTTAAGGAAAAATTCTATAAGAAATGCCACTGGTTTGCAGCTTGAAAACCCACAATCTTCAAGGATATCCAAGGCATATTTTCTTTGACAAACACTGATGCCTTGATGGGATCTAGCCACCTCCAAGCCAAGAATGTACTTTAATTTTCCCTAAGTCTTTAATAGTAAACTGATCATCCAGAAATTTCTTGATAATATGTATTTCATGAAGATCATTGCTTGCAAGGAAGATATCGTCAACATACACCAATAAAACAAGAAATGAACCTTTGGTAGACTTCAAAAACAAAGATGAACTAGAATTGGCTTGATGGAAGCCATATGAAATAAGACTGGAAATCAATTTTGGAAACCATTGGCGGGACGCCTGTTTTAGGCCATATAGGCTCTTGTTTGGCTTACATACAAGTGAGGGATCACTGCTGAGATAACCCTGAGGTAGATCCATGTACACTTCTTCATGTAGACCATCGTGAAGAAATGTATTGTTGATGTCTAATTGATGAAGGAAACAATTATTAACTGCTGCCACTGCTAGAAGAACGTGAATGGAGGTTAATTTTGCCACAGGGAAAAAAGTATCAAAGAAGTCCAAACCTTCCTGCTAGGTGTAACCCTTTGCAACTAGACGCGCTTTATACCTTTCCACTAATCCATCAGCTTTGAATTTGACTTTGTAAACCCATTTACACCCAATTTTGTGCTTACTAGACGACAGAGGAGTGAGAGTCCAAGTGTTGTTTATTTCAAGAGCCTTAATTTCACTTTCCATGGCAGCTTGCAAATGTGGGAATTTGATGGCTTGTTTATAAAATTTTGGTTCATATGCAGATGTGATAGAGGTAGTAAATGCTCTGTGCTTGAGGTTAAGTCTATCATAGGATAAGAAATGAGAGATAGAAAAGGGCTTACCAGGTGCAGTTGATCTAGCCAGCTGGATGACTGAAATGTAGCTGAAGAGATGGGTAGATCATACTGATAATCATTTAGGTATAAGGGTGGGTGCTTTTGGTGGCTAGAATTTCTGGTTATTGGTTGTGGAATAGATGGAGGAGATTCTGCAGAAGAGATGAGAGGAGAAAGGGACATGCTGAATGGATGGGAGAAGGAGGCAAGCTGCTTCCTCTTTTGGCCTAGGGAAAGATATGTTATCATTTGATGAATTATCTTCAATATTTGTGTCTGGAGATTGATATATGTGGGAGATGGGGTGATAAGGGATGTCCTTGGAAAGATGCAAGGATCACTTGAAGAGTGAGGTGAAGAACTCATATAAGGGAATGAGGATTCATGAAAAACAACATTTCAACTAATGAAAGATCTGTGATTTTGAATATCATAGACTTTATATCATTTGGAACCAAGTGGATATCCAAGGAAGATGCATCTTGATGCACGATGGGAGAATTTATTTCTGTGGCTGGTCAAAACACAAACACCCAAATGTTCGGAAATGATGATAGTTTGGTGACTTTTGGAAAAGCATTTCATATGGGCTTTTATTACCAAGAGATGGGGAATGGATTCTGTTGATTATGTGAACTACAGTGAGAATGCAATCACTCCAAAAGATAAGGGGCACATTTGATTGAAAGAGAAGTGCCTTGGCAACTTGCAAAATGAACTAATGTTTTCTTTCCACGGTTCCATTTTACTGAGGGGTTTCAACACAAATTTTCTGATGCAAAATGCCATGTGTATTATAGAAATTAGTTATGAGGAATTCAGCCCCATTATCTGTTCGAAATACTTTAATTATGGTATTGAATTGTGTGATGACCATTTGATGGAATTTCTTTACAAGATTACGAGGTTCAGCTTTTGATTGCATCATGTAAACCCATGTGCATTTGGAATAATCGACTATGGTGAGAAAGAACTTGTAACCATCATAGGAAGGAACATGAAATGGGCCCCAAATATCATAATGTACTAAATCAAAAATTTTATTTCAAATCGAAATACTAACTGGAAATGGTAATTTCTTTTGTTTTGCTAAAGGGCAAAGTTCACATATATTCGAATTCTTACAAGAAATATGTGATGAAATACATGGAATCTTGGACATTCTAACACTGGAGATGTGTCCTAGTCTATAATGTCAAAGGTTAATTAGCATGACCAGTAACATGTATTCTGGAAGTAAAAGAAGTAGGTGAATATGAAGGTTTCTTTTGGACATGAATGAGGTGATATAGTCCATCCTTTTCTCTAGCAAAACCAATCATCCTCTTGCTGGCCCGATCCTGTATAAAACAATGAGATGCAGAGAAACATACAATAATATTGGAAGCTTTGGTTAGTTTAGATACTGATAAAAGGTTAAAAGAAAAGAACAGTACACATAACACGTTTTCAATAACTAGATTTTCAGAAACTTTCACTTTTCCAATGTCAGTAACTGGAACATATGATCCATTAGGTAAGTTAACTTTTGTGGTTGTGGTGAAATCAACTGATGATAGGAATGTGGGTGAACACACCATGTGGTCTGTGGCCCCAGTATCGATAATCCAGGTAGTAGTTTTAGCTTTGGGAAAAAATTGAATTGCAAAGTGATATACATGTATTAGTGGTGGCTGCTGTTTGGTTTGCTGAGTTAGATGATTGAGGAAGCATTTGTTGGGTTTTAGCAAACGCCATGAATTGCTTATAGAGGTCTTGATTAAACAACAAACTTGATCCTTCAACCTCTATGGACTGGTCCCCAATTACAGCGTGTGCAGTAGGGTAAATCTTTGACCCCTTTGATCACTTCCATCTAGGTGGAAAACCTAGCAGATGAAAGCACTTATCCACAGTGTGGTTGAAGTAGCCACAGTGGGTACATTTTCCTTTCCTTTTGTCCTTCCAAGGAGGAGGTTTACTATATGGCTGCCTTGTCGTCATAGCTGCTGATTCTATTGTTGAAGAATTCTGTAAGTCCCTTTGACTCTCCTCTTGAAGCATAAGGGCGTAAACTTTGGCTAGTGATGGGAGTGGTGAAGTAAGCAACAACTGACTTCGTAGTGCAGAATAGGATTTATTTAATCCTATAAGAAATTTCATAACTGCATCTGCCTATTGAGTGTCCGATATGGTTTTCAATATTTCACAAGTACAAGTCGACAATATTCCACAACTGCACTTTGGTAAAGGTCTATAGCTATGTATTCTTCCCAGATAGATTTAAACGAATTGTAATAGTTGGTGAGACTTTGTGATCCCTGTGAGATGGCACTGAGACACTTCTCTAGATGGTACACTATATGTCAATCACTTCTGTTGTACCTCGTTTTCAATTTATTCCACACTTCATATGCAGATGAAATATATAACAAGCTCTGGCAAATTCATTTCACAATTCAACAGCGATGATAAAACCAGATTATTTGCTCGAAGCCAACAATTGTATGTAGTACCTGTTGGTGGATTTGGGGATTTCAGAGTTCCGTCAATGAATCTGGATTTAATTTTCACACTCAATGCCATGGATATTGCATGGCTCCACGATGTGTAATTATCTCCATTGAAGATCTCTGAGACAATCAATGCACCTGGATTATCATTTGGACGCGAGTAGTAATGGCTGGTTGAATCATCAGTCAGATTGGGAAGGCAATCGGCTGAGGCTGACATGATTTGATGATTGAAGTATTGATGATGAACAAAAGATTCTTGCTAAAGCTCTGATACCATGTAGAAATCATAAAATGAACTCAATGTAATTTGCAACCATGGTTACATCAATCGATGAAATGAAGAAGAGGAAGATGAAGTTTTCTATTACTTCAACTTAAATCAATTATGAATTATATCAGTGTATTTATAGATAATTAATCCCAACTAACAAACTAACTGAATTATTCTTCCAACTAGCTATCGGGCTGTGGTTGAGCTGGAGGTGAGCTGTCAAGTGGTTTCCTCTGCTGGTGTTTACTGGTTGTTCGACTTCCAGCTGCTTGTGGTTGATCTGTGCCGTAAGAACAGCTGAGATCTTCATTGAGTTGTAGAAACTTGTAGGCATATATTTCATTATTGTATTGCTCACTTAATTAGAACTTTTAGGGTCATTTTTTCTCCTCTAGATTTTAATTTTAGGAAAAATATTTATCAAACTCATCCATCGTTAAATTAGAATGATTTTGAAGGTTCTAGTTTTTTTTTTTTTTTTTTTTTTTTTTTATCAAATTTTATCTTGCTTCAATTTACTAGAGTCAATGGAGCAAACCGATTCATCCACGGCATCTAATTCTATTTCCGAAGATAATGAGCTAAAAGAAAGTTTTGGTGATGTTGGATGGAAAATTGCAATTGTTGAAGATGTTAGTAAACCTAATTATGTGAGATACACATTTTGTATCGAATGACACGAAAGATGATTTGGATGAAAAATAGGAGATTGAATTAGAACTCAATAAAGAGTTAGATAAGATTTAAGATTTAAAAAAAAAAAAAATCGATGTCGTGTCTAATCTAATTGTATGAAATAATTACTAAGCAGTTTTAGTAATTATAATTTTGAACAAATTTTTATTTTATTTTATTTTTTGAAATTTGAGAAATATGTATAAAGTTTTAAAAAATGAATTATTTTGTTTATTTATTAGTTGACTGTATTTAAAATAATATTAAAAATTAGAACAACGCATAATTTTGCATATCCTTTGCATAAATACACATATGCTTGTAATGTTTGATACTCGACCGAAACGCATTATCACGCATTATCTATTTTAAAACTTAGAAGACGAATGCATCTTGATTGCTTCTTTGTTCACGCCCAAATATTTGAAGCAACCACCTATCTTTTGGAATCGGGTAAGGTGAAGGTGTGACTAAGTTGAAATTAAGTTCCCAAAGTTGCCCAGCAGCGACGTCAGAATGCAATTTGAGGTAGAGAGCTTCATTTCTTCATTATTTTCAAAGTTTGGTCCTTCAAGCTTTAACTTTCATCAAATTTAGTCCTTCAACCTTTGACTTTGTTAATTTCAATCCTTCAACTTATGATTTCATCCAAATTGATCCACAAACTTTGAATCTTTTCAAATTTGGTCATTCAAGTTGTGAACATGTTCAAGTTAAACCCCAAGATTCTTATTTCCTCCACTTCTGGTCCCCAAACTCTCCAAATGTTGAATTTGGTCTTTAAAATTTATGAAATCCTCCAATCAACTATTCCAAACTTCCAATCAATTTCTCAATTCCTTGATGGTCGTGCAATCCACCATTTCAGCTTCAATTAAGCTCAAAATCTCTTCATTTTTTTCTTGATTCAACTCAACGTTAGGCTTTTATCTAGAAAAATAATATATACAGTGATATGAGTAGAAATTCACTCCAAATAATCAAATCTTAAGTAACTTTATGAGCTTATATAAATGCATAAAATACACTAATCAATCATATCTTTTATTCACATATTTCATAAAACTCCCAACTTACAAGTTACAAACACTTTTATTACTCACACTTTATAACTACTTATTAACTTTTCTAAACCTGCACTTAGTGCAATAGAATGGATCTCGTACTTCACCCCTGCTTGGTTTAGATAAAATAAGATTTTCAGTAGATTTCGATAAAAAGTTTATGGAATGTGTTGTTGAAAAATTGTGAGTCTCAAAAAATATGTAGTTAAAATTATCGGTTGTGCTACATGTACGTAATAAGTTTATATAATGGTTTACTTACATATTATGTTGTGAAATGTGATTGGGTAAGAATTTCATCAACCAAGGAAAAAAAACCCTTCGCCCCTCTCTTTTGACACATAATCTGTATATAAAACCATTATATAATTGCTCATATACGATAACATTATTCTAAAATTAGTTATTGACTTTAATTTAAATTTTAATTCACTTTTATAATTGAACCAAACATGAGTGTTAAGGGATAAAATCTCACATCGAATAAAAATGAAAATATAGATCAATTTATAAAAGTTTGTGATACTCCTCTCAACAAGGTTGATATTTTAGAATAAAACTCCAAATTTTAATATGGTATCAAAGTTCATTAAATTTTAACGAGCAAATCGATCCGATTAAGACTAATAAATGAGCACATAAATTTCAAAATTGATCTGTTCAAATGAACCAATATTTTGTGGTGGCATATTAAAGAATAAAATTTCATATTGAATAAAGATGAAAATATATATCAATTTATAAAAATTTGGATTATTATTTTCACAACATAGATCTTTAAGTCGAAATGAAACTTCAAATCTTAACAACCATCTTAACATTATTGAATAGGAATATATTACGGTATCCAAATATCACACGACAGTCCGTTACAAGAATGAATAATGCTTGATGAACATAGGGGGTGACTCATTTGTTGACACAATAGCCAAGTGGC
>CAIGRN010020683.1:0-10344 GCA_903798345.1 Fraxinus anomala
GTTATATTAGGTCTAGGGTTTGAGAATGGAAAAGAAGGAAAAATGGCGTTGGAATTTTGCTGACTGTCGCCAAGGTTTGGCTCGAATGTCAGAAACAAAAGCTGCATCGTCCGCTTGTCACTAAACCTTCGCTTGAACGATACACTATCGCTCACCTGTCGCCCAGCTCTCGCTCGAGCGTCTCGGTTATCCGAGAAATTTTTAATTCGTTTTTTAAAGACTTGTTATCTGGCTCATTCATACCTTGACCTACATATAAATATCTGAATGCATCTGAACGGTTTTCATAAGGTTGAACATTGAGAGAAACACATTTTTTTCATATCATCTTCATAAATCTGCTTTCAACCATTGTCCTGTTATTGGCTACTGACGGTTAAAACATCAAACTCACAATCCAAATACAAAACGGTTGCTTCCTTCATATTTGTCAGAGTTCTGAAGATCAAGGGAAGTTGACTAGAGTTCCAATCGTTGAGGAATGCAGTGTTCTTCGTTAATCCACATGAGATAGATGATTTCACAAAGTTGAGAGTTGCTGCAGGAGGGTGTAATCTAGGAGAGATTTGGAAACTGCAACTGAGAGTTGGTGCATGAGCACGAAATCCAAGAGAGCTGTTGAAATTGCAATCAGTAGGTCAGAAAGTACTTGTGTAGTTGAGTAGGCGGATTGTAAGTTTTAAATCGTTTATAATGGATTGTTGGCTGACAAAATGCCCGAAATTTTTACTCAGTTGGGATTTCTCCATGATCAATTCTGTATTAATTTATTACTTTCATAATTGCGGTAATTCAACATAGGAAAAACTGAATTGCATGTTTAACCATCGAGAAATAATTAATAGTGATTTGTTGCTATTTAATTGTTAATTTCTTTAAATTCTGCGTAATCACTTATTCACTCCTCTCTAGGTGTAGTTTGGGTCGAATTTCGTATTTTCACGAGCCACCATCTTACAAAACACGTGAAAGATAAATTTCACATCAAATAAAGAAGAAATAAATACAATAAATAAGAGTGAGTTATTCCTCTTCACAGGGTTGATCTTTTAAGATAGAATTCAAAACAACTACAATTACATTAGAGTTTTGGTAAATAAAGCATTACTTGACGAAATTGTTCTCTTGCTCACAGTGGGCATGATAAGACTGTCCACTTGCTCATGTAACCGGAGAACCTTACGGTACTCTCCAAACGTGAGAAAAAAATAAAAAATTAATCTTTCTTCACTAATGCGATTTGAATACGCCCATAAATGGAGACAATAGATACTTCCCATTCGTCTATGTAGATTCAAAGAACTGAATTAGTATGCCCACTTTTACCAAGATTTTAGTGGTTTGTTCAGAAATTATCTTTCAAAATTCCAATTTGTGGTTGCCGTGGATTATTCCATACGATAATGATTTCAAAGCAAAGTTGATGGATATTAGTTTATATGGTAATGAAAATAAAATTTATGAAAATGTGATAGCAATCCTGCTATCACACATAGACTGCTATACAATAATGAGTTAAACGTTTTAATAATCATCTAATTTATATCATAGTCACGATTTACTCACTAAATTTCAAAGTGCTTAACAATGCTCATTGAACTTTATTTGTTTGCACTTCATTCATCACCATCAACAATTTGTTACCTTATTTGCTGACTTAACTAACAGATATTGCGTATCGCACCTCATGCCCCATTAATTAAATGCCAATTCACACTTTCAGTCCTAATCAACATTAATAGTTTATGTAACAGTGAAATTGATGTCATATTCTCTAATAAAGTTAGAATGTATTTAGATTCATTTGAGAATGTGATGATAATTTCATTGTCACGTATAGACCCTACTCCATTGGATTGAATATTCAATACAAATATCATTAAGAGTATGTTTGATGGATATTATTGAAGAAATAATATATTTTAAATAGTGATATGATGAGAAATATATTGTTAGAAAGTAAAGAAAAATTATTGATATGATGGAAAATAGTATTTTATTGAAAAATGCTTGGTTGAAAATGAATTTTGAAAGAATGTGTGTTAAATACGGGCTAAGAACAAAAAAATTAAAAGTTAAAAATCAATTATTAATATTTCAATATTATCCAATAGATGGATTCAACATATACTTCCCATTCATATATCAAATGTGCATGTAGATTCAGTGAACTCGATTAGTAGGGCCACCATTACCAAGATCTTGAAGATTTGTTCAACTATTTTCTTGCAAACTTTACATTTGTGGTGATCGATTATTGTTTGACCTCGTGTTTTGTCAGAGTCAAAGAAAGAACATTAAGGTACGAGCTACAAGGAATTGGTCCACCACATTATATGACTATCTAAAATTTTATTTTTAGTATGGTAAACTTCTAGATAAATAAATCAATTTTTAATGCTCTAAAATTTAAGTAAGTCCTTCAAATATTAGGAACTTTAGTTCTAAATAATATGACCAATGAAATTTGTAAATTAAAATTTTCCTTCTTTAGTAAAATAATTTATTCTTGTAAATTTAATTTATCTACCAAAATTCTATCATAAAATAAAATAAAATAAAATAAAATAAAAAGATATACCATCGATGGAAAATTCCTTAGGGTTTGGTCAAGTTCTCGATTATAGACCAAGAATCGAAGAATCAAATCTCTATAATTTTTATATTTTTAAATATTAAATAAGCTAAATTATTTTAATCTTTTTCTAAATAAATATGCCAAATAATAATTGAGCTCAAAAGTATCATTTTCCTATTTCATTTGCTAACTAATTAATTGAGTCCAAAATATCATGAGGAAATTAGGCTTCCAACTCTAAAAATATGAACGAGTTAGATTAATGTAGTATTGTTGTAAATGTTAAAAAAATTAATTATGCTACGAAATCAAGTTTAATTTGAATCAAATGGTTCAACTTACTAAATACCAGAAAATTCTGTTTCGGTTCGATTCTCTTTAGAATCGAATCGAACCATGTCCGGCCATATAGTTCAGGCATATTATCACATTAGTTACCGGTTTTTTTCCATTTCATTTCATTTTTTGGGTCAAGAATTGTAGGCGGCTGGGACCCACCATTAACTTTGCTGCAACGTCCAGATAAATGTAATGATGCCTATGAATTTCTTATTTTTTAAACTCACCGTTAAGTTAGCAACTGACGATAATGCCTCTACTTTTTGACAAGGTTGAATGGGAAAACAAAAAAGTGAGGAAGAGGGCATTTTCGTCCGTCTATTGCCAACGGTAATAATGGTATGGCTCACCTTTAACACGGGATTGGAGTGTTTGAAAATGTTGTTGACATGTTCTTGTCTTGAAAAGTGTAAAAATGAAATGAAATGGAAAAAACCAGGTGCCAAACGGGGGCTTAGTATCTTGTAACCTAATTCATATCAAAAGTCTATCATCCATGTACACATTGACAACTTAGATAAGTAACTTTAGAAACACTAAATTGTGGCTCCTAATAAGGGATCTGATAATCTGAAAGCACTTTGAAACTTGAGTTGATAGATAACTAACATTTATACGTAAATTTTTGAAATGTATGCATTAATACGTAAATTCAGCATACTTGAACATGTTAAGATATTCTGTTAGTACAACTGTAGATTCCATTTCACATAATTCTCTTTTAAGAATGATAAATTTCTATTTGAACAACATCGATACATTCCTCTATAGTCTATGGGCATTTCTATTAATTATTTCCTATTTCAAAAATAAAAAGTTAACAACTGTTAAGATAAATTGGTAATCAAAATAATAATTTGCATCGTGTGACAAAGTCGTGAAAGTTCTGAAGAATTATTGTAACGCATTTGCCAATTTATATAAGTTTTCTTTTTGATAACCATTTAAGTATTAATCTAGCAGTACACGAGAAAAAAAAATAAAAAAATCAATCAGTGTATAATAAAATTATATCCCTTCTAACATTCCTGTTTACATACTAGAGTTTAATCACAATCAAAATTGGAGATCATAAAATTTATTTATGTCGATTCATAGCTTGACATGCAATAAAGAAGAATTAAAACTTTATTCGGTCCTTATTTTTCAAACTTATTTTTAACCACACATTATCTCATGAAAATAAATTTACACGTAAATTCATAATTTTTTCCTATTTTTTTGACTATATATTCTCTCAAAAATCACTTTTCACAAAATCTATGATAAAAAAATCTTTTGCCAAACCGAGAGTTGTTATTCTATACAATCTCATCCCTGGTGTACCAAAACATATCAACAAAATCTAGATATTATTATCATAACCTTCCTCCAAAGGCACACAAAGAAACAAAATTACATACTTTCTGAGAGTAATTCAAACATTTTCCTTCATTACCAGTAATTATGTGCTTAGATACCAGCAAAAGACTTGAATACTAGTTGCACGTCTGAAGATATGCTCTTGCACTTCACTCCATAGAAACTGCGACGAGAATAAGTAGATTTCGATTTCTTGACATAAAGCCTCAAAGAAATAGGCAGATTATACTCATTTTATTTCCATTTTTTATATAATATATCTTACAACATATTACCTGGAAACTAAGTCTCCATATTATTTGCTGTGCTTAGTGATTTGCTTCATAACTATAAACTGGATCAGCAACACATTGTTCAAATCAGAACAGTATTTGTCATTGCTTCTTTAGATCTCCAAATTATATGATCAATCTTCGTGCATAAGGTCTTGTAAAACTGCAGTAAGAAATTGGAAAGAAGACGGTGAGCAAATAACCAGTTCTGGATTCTTCAAAATTGTAGAATGAACACGGTTAGTGAGGTAAACCTTATGATATTTCAGAGTTTCTCCAACAACCTTACGAACATCCACCATGAAAAGAGATGGTGCAAATTCAAAACCATTACGAATCAAATTTAACAATTACTGTATATAGTACAAGTAGAAATCAAGAACTTCTGACAAGCAATTGTAGATTGAAGCCCGAAACTTACCTCCAGCACCACAGCAAATTGACTTGCCCAGTTGCCCCAGCAGATACCCCCCTCAAGTCTTGTCTGTTGAATATAGTGATCAGAAATGGTTGCTTGCATGAAAATAATTTAGAAAACTTTACAACTAGCAAGAGAAATGGGTTCATCTATTGTAAGTGTTGATGATGGAGATCGATTAGATATTCCCTTGAGAACTTACCAAGATTGAAAATGTATCATTTCTCAAATTGACTTGGCCCAGCACATACCCCCTCAAATTAATGCTTTTTCATTTCTCATAAACCTTCAAAAGGCTTAGAAATGCAGTTTATTTTAATAATCAGATGAAGACACATAACTTTTTAACTTCACAGAAATTAATAAAATGAACTTACAATCTTATCAAACAGTTCTCCTCCTTTGAAAAGCTCCAGAACTATATATATTTTTGTATGGCTAGATAAAACCTATATGAAGGAGGCAGAAGGCAGAGAAAGAAATGCCATCATGAAAATCAGATCAATTCTACAGAAAAGAGATCTAAATTCATTGCTTGAAACGGGACTTCTGTAAGCAATCCAAGCATACCTCATGCAGCCTAACAATGCAAGGATGTCTGACAATCTTCATTATGGAAACAAAAATGCAGCAAGACTGTTATGGAAATCTCTCTTTTGATCAGCGAACCAACTCAGACATGTCAATTAAACGACATGATGTGACAGAAGAATGGAAAATACTAAAAATATATTTTCACTTTTACTTTTCGCTCTCACCATAACGCCATTACTCCTTTTCCGTCAAATCCAACACAAAAAAGCAAAACTAGTAAAGCTAACTCGAAAGTTAAAAGGAAACTGAGGAACTTGAATACCTGATCTACCATTTTGTGCTTAAGAATGGTAGTTTTGGCAATGACTTTGATGGCCACACTCTTCCCATTCTCCGTGTTTTGGGCAAACTTAACTTTTGCAAACGTGCCCTCACCAATGGTTCTTCCAAGCTCATATTTGCCCACTTTTCTCTTCGTCTCTTTCATTTTCACCCAAAAATGGTCATTTCCCACACTAAATCACAGCAGTTTACCACAATCAAAATTACCAAAACCTGCAGAAAGTATAAGTACACAAGAACCAGAATCTCACGGCTAGATTTATCGAACAACTGATGCACACTATTGATTGCTCAAAATTGGTGTACAGGAAATCCAATTAACATACATATATGTACAAGTATACAAATAAGGGTGTGTTTGATTGCAAACATGAAACTTTGTAACAGAAAGAAGACAGCTATTCCAGCTCATCAAGATAGGCGGCAGCTCGCTACAGCTTATCAAGAAAGGCAACTCACCATTGAAAGCATGCAAGCAATGTCACTGGAGTTTGTTTTCAGTTAGTTAGATTAGTTAATTCATTACACGTGTTCACCTTGTATTGATTTGTACAGCTGAATTAGTTAGAGTTAGTTAGTTTGTTGATTTCATTTTCTCTATTTATATACAACACTTTGTAATGTACAGTGTAGTTTTTCTTCTTTGAGGCAATACAATTGAATTCATTCTTGCTTCAATCCTTCAATGTGGTATCAGAGCGATGTGTGTTTTTATCTTCTGATTCTTTACAATTCAATTGAATTTCTGTTCTCTTGTCATCAAATTACTTCTGGCCTGTTATGGCATCATCAGTGAATGCACCAAGCTAGAACAATTCCACATGAACGAGCAATTCCACCATTGATGATGGATCTAGTCCTTACTACATTCATCATTCAGAGAACTCGGGGCTTGTGCTTGTGTCACAACCTCTTGCTGGTGACAATTATGCTTCATGGAGTCGAGCCATGGTAATTGCTTTATCTGTAAAAAAACAAACTTGATTTTATTGATTGATCATTGTCCAAGCCTGAAGACAATGGTGATCAGCTTAATAATTGGATTCGTAGTAACAATATGGTCTTCTCATGGATTCTCAACTCAACATCTAAGGAGATCTCAGCAAGTGTCATTTATCCTGAATTGGCACATGGTATATGGATTTATTTGAAGGAAAGGTTTCCGTAGAGGAATGGACATCGCATATTCCAATTGAAACGTGAGCTAATGAATCTAACTCAGGGTCAGTCATCTGTTGGTGTATATTTCACCAAATTAAAAACAATTTGGGAAGAACTCAGCAATTTTAAACCAATAATTTCTTGTGGAAAGTGTGTTTGTGGTGGCAATAAGAAGATTTCAGAACATTATCAGACATATTATGTTATGTCATTTTTAATGGGGTTGAATGATACATTTGCTCAAGTTAGGGAGCAATTGTTGCTTAAGGACCCCGTACCTCCCATCAACAAGGTGTTTTCCCTAGTTTCTCAAGAAAAACATCAAAGAAATATAAACATTTCCAGTAACTCTAATGCTGGAGATTCTATGACATTTTATGTTAAAACTGATCCTAAAAAAGTCAACCCAGGGCAAACATATAACATGTTTCAAAGAAAGGAAAGGCCCATGTGTACTTACTGTGGACATGCTGGTCATATAGTGGATAAATGTTACAAATTACACAAATATCTTCCTGGTTATAAGATGAAGCAGAAATTTGGTTTCACTAATCATTCAAGAGCTGTAAACAATCAGTTAAGGCATGTTTCTACAAATCATGTTGTTTCTGAATCTAATTCAGAGCAAGCACAGAGTAATGCATGAGATTTCATGCAATCTTTGAACTCTAATCAATACCAGCAATTAATGAATATGTTGAACAATCATCTAGCTTCTGCAAAGGTTAACACGGGGACTGATGAACATTCTAATTAGGTGTCGGTACTTGCTTCTCTATTGTTCTTAATCCATGGCTAAATTCACCTAAGCATGGGTGGTGGATTTTGGGGCAACCAGCCATATATGCTTTCTATACTATGAAACCCGTTAAGAATGCTTGTGTTACTTTGCCAAATTATAAGATAATTCCTGTAAACTTCATTGTGACTATGAAATGTGGCCATAATCTGATGCTTAAAGATGTGTTATATGTGCTACAATTTAAATTTAACCTAATGTTAGTTAGCTCATTAACCAAGAATCCATGCATTGATGTTAGGTTTTTTACTAACACGTGTTATCCAGGATATGCACAACCAGAAGATGATTGACAGGGGTTAAAGAATTGTTGGTTTATACATAATGAATGATTCTTCATCTAATTCAGTACAGGGTAATAGAAGTAACATTTTGGTTGATGATGTTTGTGTTTCCATTTCATCAGCTGTAAATAAAGTGAATGCCCATACATGGCATCACAAATTAGGCCATTTGTCTTTTCAGAAGTTAGCTTTGTTAAAAGATCAATTGCATTTGAGTTGTGAAAAATATGGAAACTGTAATTCAGTTCCTTGTAATGTTTGTCCATTGTCAAAACAGAGAAGACTTTCCTTTTTCTCAAATAATCACTTATCTGTCAATGCTTTTGACTTGATACACAGTGACACATGTGGATCTTATCATGTTCATTCTCACTCCGGATACAAATATTTTCTTACTTTGGTAGATGATTGCACATAATTCACATAAGTATATCTCATGAAACACAAATCAGAGGTCAGCCACATCATTCCCAGATTCTTTTAGACGATTGAGACTCAATTTCAAAGGGCTATAAAGAAGTTCAGATAAGATAATCCACCAGAGTTAAAGTTTACAGATTTCTTTCATTCTAAAGGAGTTATTCATCCGTTTACTTATGTTGAAAGTCCTGAACAAAATTCAGTAGTTGAGAAAAAACATCATCATTTGCTTAATGTTACTAGAGCATTGTATTTTCAAGTTCCTATTCAATTTTGGAGTGAATGTGTATTAACTGCAACTTTTCTTATTAATAGAACTCCATCCTCCATTTTACAAAATAAAAGTCCATTCTCTCTCCTGTATAACTCTCCTATAGATTACAATCAACTCAAAGTGTTTGGAAGTCTATGTTTTGCATCCACTTTGCCATCCAGTCAAACAAAGTTTACTCGTAGAGCTAGAGCATGTGTCTTTGTAAGGTACTCTAAAGGAATAAAGGGATATAAAATGTATGATATCATATCCAAGTCTTTTTTTATCTCCAGAGATGTTGATGCAAACCCACTTATCAATGGTAGCTACGAAACCTACACAAGATTGATTTGACCCAATAAAGTCAGAAATCAACGTTTAAACTTGATTAAAAAATATTGAATCAAGGAGTCAACACAATCACCGACAATATGTTGAACTCGTGATTACAAGATTCAAGAATATCACTCGATTTGTTTGAACGTCACAAGAAATATTCTTGATAAGTTCACCCAATTTAGCAAACAATATTCCAAATGAATATACAAACAATATCCCAACTTCCAAATACAAAATTCGAATTTAATAAACAATATTATCAACATAGATCAAAACTCTTACTAGCATATGTCAATCTTCATTCTTCCCCCACAACTCTTACTAGCATAGGTCAAGAGTCAAAACTCAAAGGTGATTCCTATATAGTAATAAGAAATGTAATTAAAGTAGTAATACAACCATACTGTCTAATCAAGAATGATCTTAATTGAAGATTTAAACAAAAAAATATACATCTTTATAAATGTCCTCCTCACTAAACTTTGCACAAGCTTCGACCCATAGCAAGATATCTGATTTCATGAAAAATAAAACACATCAATTGAGGTTTCAGCCACGGTTATGATGAAAATGCAATCAATTTATTAAATATAATGTATTATTTTTAATAGCATNATTACATGAAAAATAAAACACATCAATTGAGGTTTCAGCCACGGTTATGATGAAAATGCAATCAATTTATTAAATATAATGTATTATTTTTAATAGCATTTTTTTATTATAATGTATACATATTGCATAGCATTCCTAATTCTTTAATTATGAAATGTAAATATTCAATACCATTATGTTCAATAGCCTTTGAATCTTTATTTTATATGAACAAGTCACAAGGCCAATCAGGCTATGAAATTATTATTTTCTAAATTTGTCAAGAAAGTAGGAAGTCTGTAAATTAACATAGTAAATTTGCACATAAAATAGGATAACAAAATCTCAAAAGGCTTTGGAATTTATGGAAATAGGAAATCTGCAAAAACCATTAAAACTTATTTCTATGAAATCCAAACAAAATAAATTAATATCTTCTTCAAAAGCCAATGAAATGAACATAATGATTTTCAAAAAATATTATCAGAAGGAGAACACAAGTTAGAAGTAACAACAGAACTAACAAAATAGATGAACCCATCAAATTCATCGTCATCACACCTATATAAATAGCAAAATCATTTTTACAAAATTTGACGTCTCCGTACACCCACAAAACTCCGAATAACATATAACACTTGACAAAGTA
>CAIGRN010020688.1:0-12538 GCA_903798345.1 Fraxinus anomala
CAAAAATAATATAAGTGCAAGACAACAATATCGTTGTTTCGAATACGTTCAATTAATCTAAGTGTTTAAATTGAAACAAAAATAACAATTGTGGACCATAGTGTTCTAAAAAACGATAGGTACGAATTTGACCTTATCGCCTAATTATATTTCTAGTTTAATTTCATCTAATTCGTTTAGACACGTAAAAAAATAATTTTTAAATAAAAAAGAGTGACATACAAAGGAGGAGGAATTAGGGTTCTTCGGTTATTTAGGTCATCTTATCATTAGCCCCGTTTGACATTCATTAAATCAAAATTCTTTTTTTCTCAAATTCATTTTCAACTACAGATTCACACGACAAAAAAATTTGCACATAAATTTATAACATTTTCCTATTTTTTAATCACATAATCACTAAAAAATCACTATTTCAAAACTTATTTTCTTCAAAAAAAACTTATTTTAATGAATGTCAAATAGGGGCTTAGCCACTGTTTAGTGGCGATATTTTTTTAAAAAAAAATATTGTTTTGAATAGTGAATTTTTAAGAAATGTGTGGTTAAAAACGGAGAAATGTTTTGAATTTATGTATAAAATATTTTATTGTATGAATGTGTAGTTGAAAATAATTACATAGAAAAAAGAATTTTAAGATTGAGAAGCAAACACCGGCTTAGGCCATATCAAATCCTTCACCAAAATTTGAGATAAATCTTGCACCATTTTACACCAAACTAAAAATCATATCCAGCATCTATATTAAAGTTTACATCAAATGAACAGTGTTTAATTATTTTCTTCATTTTGTTTATTCTTAACTATTTATTTATTTATTTTACAACTACATAAATTACTAAATAAATAATTAAGTTAAATTAACGAAAATATTAAATTCATTAATAATCATGTTTGTTATATTTTAATTTTTTTTGTATTCTTATTTTAATTAATTCATTAACTATTACTTTTTACATTATTAAAATTTATTATAAATGTACATAATAATAATATTAATCATAATAATAATAATTATTATTATAATACTAATTTATTATACTAAAAAATATATAATACAAATGATACAAATACCCTTAAATCAATTTGTTTAGAAAATAAAAATAAAGGGTAAAATAGACTTTGCACGAATTTGAACCAAAATGGTGTAAAGTTTGGTGCTACATTGAAGATATTTTGCATCATTTTTTGGTCTCTCTTTGGAACCAACCTTAATTCGTTGTTGTTTCATAGTTCACAACGCCCCAAAAGATTAACGAAAATAGGGTGGTCACAGAGTGTGTCATAGCATTAGATGCTTTTGGTTAATTGTTTTTTGCATTTTGCAGAGATTTTCTGTGAGTAGTAATAATGATTACATCATTGCTTATCATTTAATGGGAACTGATGACATGAATGGTAGATAGCTTTGACATGGTGAATGAGGAAATGTAATTACATTTTACTTCTTTTTTTTAAAACTTCATGGTGATAGTTGTAAAACGACCAAGCTATGTATCTAGGGAAAAGCCATTTCTCCCGGCTCAATGATTGAGAGAAAAAATAGGGGCGCCAGTTGGCTCAATGATCGGGAGAAAAAACAGGGGCGCCAACTGTTTTCTCCCGATCATTGAGCCGGAGAACAAGCACAGCTCATGTATTTATTGAAAAATGTTTGTTGTACGCTCTTTTTTTGACATGATAGTTGACATTTTCAATATTGAAAAGTGTTTATTTGGTAGAAAAACTGTGTAAAATTTAAATTGTCCAATAAAATGTTGTCACTTGACAGGATGTACAAAGAAATGTAAAGGATGATGTACATGGAGTATTATTGATATTTATTTGATTTTCAACTATCTTTGGACATGGTATTAAGATTTGTTTGATGTAGATTTGTGAAAAAGTGGTAATTTTTTTTAGAATGTACACATAAAAATAAAAAGTTATGAACCTACATACAAAATTATTTTATTGAGAGATTGTCTGATTGAAGATGAGTTTTTAAAGAATCTGTATCAAACGGAAGCTAATTTTGTACATGGTTCAACTATTTTTAACGTCGCTGTATTATTGTAGTGATTTTGATTGATGATGTTTAGATATGCTATGCTGCAAATGATGTAATACATGCCAACTTGACATGATTTCTCTCAAAAGAAAAAAAAAAATTATATGGGAGCTCAAGAGATCATGTGCAAGTTACCCATATTCACTTTCAACGAATATTGTCAAACCAGTCCTTTAGCTATGATCGTATGTCAAAACATAAGTAGCTATGTACACTTGAGACATCAAACTAAAAACTTTTGTTGAGATCATACGTCTGATTAATTATTGGTGCACCTAAATATTAAAAATTAGATAGAACCCAATTTGGCTCGAAAGATTAGCATAGCATAAATCGTTGTTGCTTAGCTCGGACAATATAAATATTAGTAAAAAAATTACTTAGAAGTTCACCTAAGCACAAATGAAGACATGGATTGTCCAAGCATACAATGAATTGTTAATTTCCCTACGGAAACATATGGTCGTCAACATCCTCGAGAAAGATCACATGCTCTATATAAGCATCTACAAGATATATATACTTCAAGAATCCACCAGTCTGGCTTCTTTTCTTTTTCTTTTTTTCTTTTTTTTTTTTAAGTTTTACCCCGAGATATTGGTCAAGAAGATAATAAAAAATGTGCAGTGTGACTTTCTAAGTTGTCGACATCAAGTTTTAGAATAGAAACACCATTAGCAGTAACAATATAAATCATGGGCTAGAGGATTAAGTCTCTATCTGGTACAAATTCTTTAAAAACTCGTTTTTAAATTCGTTTCTAACTATACATTTTATGGAATCCACAACTTTTATTAGTTTTTAAATTATAGTTTTCATCTATTTTATCAAATATACTAAATATAGATGTTTATTAAAATCAATCAGGAACAATATAGCCCATGTTTAATAGAAGTTACAATTTAAATTTGTATCAAAGTTAAAGTAAATAATAAATTTTAACAACATATTTTATGATATTAACGATTTTTTAATCAAATATTTTATCAGCTTTTATCAAAATCTGCTAAAAATCAAATTTTAATTCACATAATGTATTTGCACACGAATTGGTGCTATTTTGCGTTCCACATGGCATGAAACATCACGCGATACGTCATGTGTAATTGCGTGTTATGCGTTAACGGTCTAGTCTTCATCCACGGACAATTCTATCAATTTCTATACAAGTAGCTTAATTGATTTAATTATTTTTCCCTTGAGAGACGCTCTATTCATGTTAGTGCTGCAGTCACTGAAAACCAAGGATCTACTCTCCTGGTTTATGAAGAAGATAAAACTATTTGTACACATTTATTATCACTTGGGTTGATAGACAGATGATGTAGCTGTTTTATAATTATTGGATTAAGCGTTTGAGATGTCAAAAGTGGTGTAAGAGTGTGCCAAGTATATATTCGGTAAGTCAAAATGTAAAGAAAGATGTACACGTGGCAAGATTGTTATGAAATTATTAAAACTCGTTGCCATTTGTCATCCACGTGTCACTTCATTTGTTTGCTATACAGGGCCAGGGAAGAATTGCCCTTGTGTGGTCAAATTTAGAATCCCGCTTTAATGCATTGCTGAATGAATTTGCCATTTGGGGGCAGGCACCCCTCCAACAGGGGGCGCCACATGGTTGACCCGAAATTTAATCATAGGCCAAGTAACTTTGTTGTTGCTGCATTATACCCATTTTGGGCTTCATTTTAATTTTAATTTTAATACATTTTTGTCATTTTTTTCTTTTTAATCGCACATTTTTTTGAATAAAGTAATATTAATATTATGCATAAACTAAAAAACTTTTATTTCTTTTTTAATTAAAACATTCTCTGAAAAATTACTATTTCAAAATATATTTTTCCTTTAAAATTAATTTTAATGAAGCCTTAATCCTTCTTTGAACCTCGTTATTTGAAAATTTATTTTTTCTCGAATTCATTTTAATCATACACTCCCCCAGTGTAATAATTTTATATGTTAATAAAAAAATTACTTATTTTTAATCACAAGTTCTCTAAAAATACTATTAACCCCCTGTTTGGTGGAATTAAAATCACATTTTTAATAGATTTTGATAAAAATTGATGAAATGTGTAATTGAATTATGGATCCTATGAATTGTGGTATTAAAATTAATTATTGACTTTGACTTTGATTTTGATTTTAATCTTTACCGAAAAGGGCTTAAAAAACTAAATTTCAACAAAAAATCAACCTTCTAAAATACGTAAAACGCATCGAAGTATGAAAGCCAAGCTTCGTTCTAGACATAAAAAGTTATAAAAAATATTTTCTTATTTTAATATTATTTTGAAATTTTAAATTAATCTAAAAATCATTTCATAATTAAAGAAAAAGCGTTAAAAAGTGTTAAAAATCATATAAAAAAAGCATGCCTAGGCGCAAAAAAAATAAAAAACAATAATAAAAAAGTGTGAATAAAATGCAAGGCAGGATGTTTTGTGTTTACTGGACAATACCTGCATATGATTAAATCATTAATGCATATAATCATGCGTCTAACGTTGATGACCTCGACGTGTCGAATTGGAAGAGGAGAATTCTCTGTGTGTGACATTTTTCTTATTCAAATATGCTTACACCCTAATAACAGGAAGTAAGGTTCACATTAACACGCATTTCTCTCGTTGCAAAAATAATGACGCCATTCTCTCATGGGACAAACATCCACATAGTGCTCTCTCACAAATCTACACATAGTAATTATGTACATATCGCCTCCGACACAAACATTCATCATATGCCCCCAAAATCTTTTTCGTAATAACGCACACCATTAATTTCCCACAACCAAAATATTTTGTGAGAATTTGGGAAAACATTAGCAAAGTAAGGAAGCCAATGGGTAGTCATACGTCACAAAAGAGGAATATAACGACAAGGATCAGCGTCCGAGTGATACAACATCAAGCAATATTTCCTCGTTGGGTGCCATTGGGAGAACTTGACTTAGACTCTAAATTACTCTTTGTTGATCTAACTCTACCTCCATCATCCGAGTTCCATTGTCCTTAGCGAATTGGAGACCAAGACGAAGAGTAGGGATTCGGCCACTTCGGGGTCAAACACTCTCAATAACTCGGAAATTTTAGAATAAACTCGTAAGTCTTGAAGAGATGAGGTGGCACGTTAAAATCTCTTAAGGTTATAATAGTAGGGAAAATGAGTCTCTTTAATCAATAAAAAGTAATAATCCTAGATTCCAAACAATCTCGAATGGCAGAAACATGCAGAGAAGAGTTCGCTGAATTATCGAATAAGATGACTCCAAACGATGGATATTGACACCCTGACGTTCTTCGTCTTTATTTGTTACTGGTAGCATATTTTATTTGCAGAAGAAATCTTCTTCCCTTTTCGGAACAAATCAACACTTTAATGCAAGAATTTAATTAGAGCCTTTTTCTATTTTTACTAATCATAATGATTAATTATTTCAGGCTTAATCGAGGCTAATTCTTAAAGTTGCGAGTACATTTGGATTTTTGTAATTTATGTATTAGATATACATATTGAGTACATTAGTATTTTTCACTAGAATTGTAGTGCACACGTGAATCAAGTACACCCCAATCTCTCCATATTGCTATATCTTTCTAAGGGCAAACATAATATTCAAATAAGCAAATACGCGACATATAGCATAAAATTTCAAGGAAACGAAATATTGAGGCATCATAAAATTCATGTTTTATTGTGTTTATAAGTTATTTTTCTACTAAGTTAGTAAGAGGTCCAATCACCTAACCCCGCAACTCCACACAAGCCCCTGAAAGAAATTAAGAAAGGTAAATCTTATTTTGCCGAAGTATGTATCATCGGTAGAGACTAATTTTGAAACGATTTTCTATAAATATAAACAATTTAAAAGCCCAGCAAAAAATGCTAAATATTTTCAATCTCAATGGTCACCTAAACATGCGTAGGTACTGAAATTTTGGATTGTAGTGCAAAAAATATGAAAGGGTACTCATCTTTTCTTAAGCGTGACACTATTTTCAGTTACTAAATCATTCATTTATCAATCGCTTTTCATTCCGTGAACCTCTTTACAATAACTTACAAAATAAAAATCTCTATTAGGATCATTTGAATACACTAGTCAGGCCTATTATGTAGCACCACTGATGCTAACGCTAGTCTAAATGTTTTCAATTAATAGATTATTTTAGATGGGGCTCATGTCCTTACTTTAAGATGATTATCGATAAATGACACCTAAATGCAAACTACCATTAATCTTACTTTGATCCGGTACTACGGACGCCAGGATTCTAGAAGAATAAAAATTATCATTATTTGATATATTGTAGTGTGATAAATGTCTCTTTAAAATTTAAATATTTGCTTCTAATGTATTATGATTAGGTCGACGATGGCACCTAATCTTTATACGAGGAGTGTGTTAATCATAACAAACTGCAATGATCAAGTATTTTGATTCTAAAAATAGCTATTCTTCGTTCATTTATAGCTATTTTTGTCTACTCAAAAGTTAATAATATATATAATAAAAAGAAAAGAGGACCTCAGTACAAATTACCTAAACAGTCGAGGAGGTAAATGTAATTTTACAAATCCTAACGCCACGAAGATCTATCCCGTAATACACTGGACCCTAATTCGCTAATCAGAGCAATACGGTAACTCCGAACCTCAAAAAAACAGAGGTAATTTCTTACTCTCGGTCGTGTACGCGCACACGTATATTGAAATTATTATTATAATTATTTTGTTTTTGTGTAGGAAATAAGGTGAAGAAGCCCCGGTCCGCGAGGTATTTTTTTTGCGTTGTTCGAGAAAATTGGAGTTCGATAGCATAGTTAATTTCAGCTGTGGTACGTTACTGGCGACAAATGTGTTTAATTGGTTCTAATTTCGCTGGATAGGGTTCTATGGCGTGAGTAATTATATTTGACCTGTATTCGTTCCCACGAATCTTGGGCTGAAGTTGGACGAGATTTATTTCGAATTTGATTGGGGAGTTTTTATTGCAAACCCTATATTTCACCAACAAGCATTACTGCCGATGGTTTCTCAGAGGGAAACTTGATTTTTTTTTTTTTTTGCTGTTTTTTGCACATTATTATTTTCCTTATAATTTTGTGTCTGGTTAATTGAATAGTGAAAGTTATAGGAGGGCTCAAAGTAAATAGCAGTGAACCATCGGCCTCTGAAATTCATGATTATTTAATTGGATAGTGGAAGTCATAGGACATTAGTTTTCCAAAGTACACATCAGCGAACGATTTTGCGTTTCATGGGGGTGGGCAGTTGGGTAACGTTTGGGATTACAAGTTTATGGTATTTGAATATTGATAAGATTTATCATCATTATCTATTGTGTACATAGAATCAGCTTATGAATGCTAACTGAATTTGATTAGCTGCATTTGGTGGTTTGGAATTAGAATTAGAAACAATTCCACTGAAAATGGGCAGATTTTTCTTAGATTTTTGTTTCAATTTTGAAGCCCCTAGTTGAATCTGTTTCAAGTCTCTCTCTTGGATAGATGCTAATATAAAAGTTTCAAGCATTACAGGATTGTTTTCTTAAGTGCATTTCAAGGAAATTTGAGTAAGGTAAATCGATAAAATATGACAATCTTACCTCATCTCACGACACAAATGCTTTGTTTATGATAGATGTCAAGCGCTTGGACAAATATGAGCTTTGGAATCGTTCATAGGGATGTAGATTGGGAGTGGGAGAAATCAGGGAGGAGTTTTTGTTATATTTTATATAATTGGAAGTTCTTGCTCCCTATGTGAAGAGCTATTCATCTGCAAAAAAATTAGGGAGGATGAGGAGACCAAATTTTAATTCAAATAAATTATAGCTTTGGAGCTTCTTGGAGCATACGAGTAATGGAGCTTGTGGAACACGCTCACCTTGAGGATTGCTCTCTTGGTTTGCTTCATTGTTTTGTTTTGCTTTGATTTGTTGATATCAAATATTTCTCACGAGGACAGAGAATATATAGAAATATATTGAATTTGGTATTGTTTCTAATTGCTTAGCTTTTAAATTTTTCCCGATTATGAAATATCTGCAGCATTGCAGTGAACGTGATTAATTTCAAGGACTGAAAATGAGTGGCCGTTTCTCTCGCACGATCTATGTTGGCAATCTTCCTGCAGATATAAGGGAGTCAGAAGTTGAAGATATATTCTACAAGGTTGCTGTTGAATATTTAATGTAACTTTCTCGTAATTATTTTAGTGTCTTGGGGTTCTACCTTTTATTTGTTGTTCTTCCTAATTAATTTCTAGGGGTGAAAACCAGTCTCGCAGAAGTCTTGTCGTAATAGAACTTCATAAATAGTAGCACGTGTGGGGAGGATAAGTAAAATTAGTTATTGAAGTGTATTATAACTGAAACACGTGTTGAGCGTGTGGAACCAATTTATTTGGCAAGCTAAGTTCTGCATCAGTATTATTCTAATGCGATTATGTTGATTGCTTGTTTTCCACCGTCGCAAATCTGCCATTCATCTGGTAAGGGAATATTTCTGTGCCATCTCATGACATGCCTTTTGTAATTTCACATTTACTAATTTGCAAAGCTAAATCAAACTAAATGTTAAAAGTGGATGGTAGCATATTTATAAATAATCAATTCATGACCGTGGGGTTTTTGATGTTAAAAGGATCTCTAAAATATTTTAGACCTATTTCAATGGAGTGGTGCATCACTATTACCAACAGTTAGAGAATTAAGCTTGTGTTTTGGGGTTTTAAATTAGCACGAGAATGATGGCTTCTTGAAACAGCGGACACAACTTTTCTCGTTCCAGTCTTTAATTTTTTATCCCGTATCAATGCTTGGTTCTAATTCAGTTCAATAATGGCTTAGATTTTTAGACATTTCTCTCTCTTGTTTCACTTCTAAAAGCTGATTGCTTATTTATAATATTTGTATTCTACTCTTGCAGTATGGACGTATATTGGAGATTGAATTGAAGATTCCACCTCAGCCTCCTTGTTATTGTTTTGTGGAGGTATTTTTTTACTAAAACATAAATTGACAGTTGTATGCAGTTTTACATCGGACCTACATTTTTGTATTTTTTGCCATTCAAATTCTTGGATAGTTGAGGAAATAATTGGTCATCTGACAAGTTTGAATTTTTACAATGTTTAGTTTGAGGATGCTCGGGATGCAGAAGACGCTATCAGGGGCAGAGATGGCTATAACTTTGATGGGGGTCGACTGAGGGTGAGAACAGTTCCTGAAAGTATCAATTTTTTAGAACTAGTTATTGTTTACCGCTTCTTCGTTTTTGTCCCCTTTTTCTGTTGATTTACTTTTGCACTTCATCTACTTCTTGTTAGGTCGAGCTTGCACATGGTGGCAGAGGGCCATTGTCTTCAAGTGATCGTCGGGGTGGCTATGGTGGCAGTGGCGGAGGAGGAGGAGGAGGCGGCGGCCGACTTGGCACTTCGCGTCATTCTGAGCATCGAGGTGCTGCCTAACGTACTAATTGATGGTTACAGATTTGGATGGTGCTGACATATATTTCCAGTGTAAGAATGTTTTCAATGTCTTTTATATTAAATTGTTTACATGCATACAGTTATTGTTCGTGGGCTTCCATCTTCTGCTTCTTGGCAAGATTTGAAGGTAAGGGGAATATCTTTTCAGCTAGAACCATTTTTTACTTGCTTGTTTCTGGAACAATAGTATATAACTATTTATCTTGCTGCAAAATGTTTTAGGATCATATGCGAAAAGCTGGGGATGTCTGTTTTGCTGAAGTTTCCCGTGACAGTGAAGGTACATTAAGCATTTACAACAATACTAATTTGTATATGAAGCATACCAGATATTAATGTCGTTTTTTGAATATGCTGATATTGAACTTATGTTATTGTATTCAGGAACCTATGGCCTAGTTGATTATGATAATTATGAAGACATGAAATATGCTGTAAGTTTCTGGTGCACTCATCTGCTGATGTTGGGCAACAACTATTTGTTCCATTCTAGTTGCTAATGTGCTTTTGTCTTACTCAGGTCCGGAAACTTGATGATAGTGAATTCAGAAATCCCTGGACCAGAACTTATATTCGGGTATTTATGTTCAACTTTTGCTTCTTAGCATTAAAAATAAATTTGAGCCCCTCAGAGTGATACACTTTCTTGCAATTACTGATGCGATCTTGTAGTATTATTTCATCTTCAATAAATTCAACTCTAAGATTAAGAACTTCTGGATTGAACTCCATGAATATGAAAAAATCTTCACGATAGCAGCTTACCTTGAGAAATAATAAACTACTTGTTTTTTGGTACATCGATGAGTTCAGGTAAGGGCATATAAGCGCAGGCTGTCAAGAAGCCCAAGTAGGAGCCGCAGTCGAAGCAAAAGTCCAAAAAGGAATAGAAGGTATTTTGTAGTTTGGAGTATATTTGCTTGGCTTGCTTAACAGACTATTTGGTGATTCTTAACTAATATGTTTTGTCATGCAGCAAATCAAATGATCGATCTGTTTCCAGATCACCGTCTCCTGTTAAACCATCCAGGTATATGGGAATGAATGTCTCCTAATTCATTTGCATTTATTGATACATTACCCTCATCAACCCTTCATTCTGTGTCTGCTTAAATTTGCAGAGCCAGATCAATGTCGAGGTCGAGGTCCAGGTCTAGTTCGAGATCAATGTCAAAATCAGCATCTCCTCACCAAGTAATAACAAAAGAATAGACATCTATGAGTATTTCCAGTTAGTGCATTCTTCCTGCAATTGAAATATATAAATTATGGGCTCGAAGTGGCATGGCTTTCAAGCTTGTTTATTTATTTCTACAGGACGTCTGTTATTAACTTTTTGCTTAAAATTCACAATGTAATTGATTTCATTCCAGGCAAGATCGGGCAGTGGCTAAATTTGACGCTCGCCATTCTACCCTGCTCGTATGCTAGAGTTTTTTAGCATACGACTGATGTGCAGCTGTGATGATACTGTACTCGAATGCATCATTATAAGCTTCAATTTAGACTCTAGGGATGTCTTGATGGTTTGTGGATCAAATAGAGTGCTGATTATTCTCTATGAATGTTCTTTTTGAGGCTATATTGGTATATGTTTGCATCATTTACCGGCACTTTGATCTTTGGAATGGCCTTTGATTTCATGTGGATTGGATGTTTTCAGCTTGTTGTAAGAGACCCTTTAGATTTCGTGTGGATTTGTATTAGTTTTACTTTCATACAACAAATATTGGGTAATGTATTACTTTCAAAAGAAGACGTGTTCTATATTGGTGTTAAAATATAGGGATAATTGAAGCAGCGGTGCCAAACATTTCATTTAGTAGGAGATTTTGTCAAAATCTTTCATTTTGCCACCCACGGTATCAAACCTTTTAAAATGTCGCAACAGAAATTCAAATGAATGGTTTCTATTAATTTGATCATTAATTGACCAAATAGTTGACATCGACAAATATAACCTCTTATTTAAATAAAACAAAAGAAAGATAAATAACTAATGCAATCATATTCCCAAAAGATTAAAAAATGTGCAAACGAATTTCAAATAAATTTTTTAAAAATTATAAATGAAAGAAAAATCTCTTTCTTCTCCTCCCTCCACTGCCATCTTCGTAAGATCTTTACACCAAAATATACAGAGACCAAACGCCAGGCAAGATCTTAGAGCTCATTGAAAACATTCTACTAAAAAATTGGATTGGGAATGATTTGACGAACCTCCCATTTCCTGCTCCAAAAAAAAGTAGAAGAAGAATGATGGACTAATGAAGAAGGGGTTCTTTTCGATGGTGCAGCTCAATATTGCTTCATTCACCTTCTCATTCTTTACCAAACACTGCAACATATTCTTCTTTTCCTGCTTCGGCTATGAATTATGCTTTTCAATCTAGCACTGCTTTTTTTTTTTTTTTACCGACATTAAACTCTGAAAAAGATGTTCTTGCAGGCTCTGTAGGTTCTCTACAAATTCAGTCAAAAGTGAAGCGAACCACACAGCGTACAAATGCAAGGCCATCTATCGACTATCGTCCAATCAATTCATAGGGTAAACAGTCAGGTCGTGAAGACGGGTTTTGGTCCAAACCCAATCCACCCACAAGCTTTCTATCTAACCCGTGCCAGTAAGTTTTTAGCTTAAAAAAGTAGTTTTAAAACTACGGTGTAAACATTATCTCTTAAAAGACGATGATTCTCAATAATCTGCATCAATTTTCCCTCCAAAATTTCCTCATTTTCTCAAACCCTGACTCCTCTTATGATTTACGCTGGCACCTGTAAGTGTCTTTTCTAATTTCGATTCATTTTCAAACCAATAGAAGTTCTATTTCTTTATCAGATTTTGTAATTTCTTTTTGATTTGTCATTATTAATAAAATTGCCCATTTCTTTTAATTAGTTCTCGAATCAATAGGGTGTTAGTCTCAACCCTCACGTTGAAACTCCCAATCGAGGCAGTAGTCCAGAGTTTGAACGAGGCA
>CAIGRN010020689.1:0-10758 GCA_903798345.1 Fraxinus anomala
TCTATAGATTCAATTGATAATCTTCGTTTGGTTGCTGTCACCGGACGAGACTTACCTTCTATTTGCTGGATGAAGATTGAACTCATGGGTAGTGGAGGATTTGGAATGCCCATTATTGGTGAATCTTCGACTGAGAGCCTACTGATTTTAGAACGCAACTTCATACGCCGGTTAAGTGTTGCCATTACTCAATAGGAATGCTCGATAATATTTTGAAATGTTCCAAGATCGGTTCCTAAACTTTCATCGGTGATGTGATAAACTACTAGTCTACTACTTCAAAATGGGATTTATATTCATCAACAAAAAAACCACGTCATCACAAACAACGAATTCTGAAAGACCACTTCTTGAAAATATATACCACAAATCTTGCGATAAGGGTGTTTAAGGTGAGTGATCTATGTGATGATTTGAGGTTTTTTGGAATCAATTTGGGGTTTTTTATTTTGTTAAGAAATGTTTCACATAAAATTGAATGATTAAGAACACTTATTGAAAAATAGACTACATATCTCGCGGGTGTTGAATGTCCATGATCTATGTCATGATTTGAGATTTTCATGAAACAATGATTTGGGGATTTCGATTTTGGACGGAAATGGTTCACAAGAAATTGGGTTTTTTAAGACGAGGGCTGCAATTACGTGATTTTTTCATTTATTGTGTAGTAAATAGGGCTTATTTGTTGGATTGATATTTGCTATCAAATAATATATTTTAATGTGTAAGAAGCATTTTTTGTTTTCATTTTTTACTTTAAAAAATGTAGTATAGATGGTATTTAAAAAGCTGGCCATAAGATATGATTTAGCGATAATCATTATTAGAAAATTCTTTTGTCTCTAATTTATTTTTATTCACACATTTATACAATAAAATATTTAACACTTAAATTTATCCTAACTTATTAATCACGTATTCTCTTAAAAATTGCTATTCAAAATTTTGTTTTTTTCAAAGTAATTATCGTCAAACATAGGCTTATTTTAAAAGAAAAATGCTAGACGTAGATCACACTGTCCATGAGTGTGTACATAAAGTCTACGTGGCATTTTTTTGACTTTCAAAACCAATTTCTCGCCAAAAGTGGAAAAAAAAAATTTAATAAACATCAAACTTTCCCTTCCAGTGGAATTAAAACCCATTTACGCCATATTTCCCTTTTCATTCCAACCCTCCCGCTCCCGCTAGGACTTGTAGATTTAGATCTGAGGTTCCATTTTTAGCCACTCTCTCGCATATAGATCTCCTCCGGCTGACGACGAGCGAACAAGGAGTACAGAGGTCGGCGTCGGTATCTTCAACTCGTCGATGATATGATTAATGTGCCTCTCCTACGTAAATGGGTTTTATTTTCAGTTCTTCATAAGTGGGCTTCGTTTATTTTTCGATTTCAGTTTCACGTGTTGATTAATGTGCCTGGGTTGTTTATTTTTCGATTTCAGTATCACGTGTTGATTAATATGCCCTCCTTTGTAAATGGGTTTCAATTTCAGTTCTTCATAAATGGGTTTGGTTTCATTTTCGATTTCAGTTTCACGTATTGACTAATGTGACTCTCCTTCGTAAATGGGTTTCAATTTCAGTTCTTCATAAATGTGTTTGGTTTCATTTTCGATTTCAAATTCACGTGTTGACTAATGTGACTCTCCTTTGTAAATGGGTTTCATTTTCAGTTCTTCATAACTGGGTTTCATTTATTTTTTGATTTCAGTTTCACGTGTTGATTAATATGCCTCTCCATCGTAAATGAGTTTAAATTTCGATTTTCAGTTTCACTTATTCTTTTTTCGATTTTTTGTTTCTACAAGGGAGTTTGGTGTTATTCTGATCTACTTAGTTTGGTGTTAGTCTGATAAAGAAAATTGTCATAACTTGCAGTTGTATTAATCAATGGCTGGAAAAAATAAGGGTATCTGCCACAGTTTCGACATCCTGGGCATCAATTGTATGACTGTCCAAAAAAACAACAATGTCCAAACTGTGTTCAGGGAATTGTAAAAATGATGGTGGTGGAGAAGAAGACGGCAAACATAGGCCGAATATTCTTGTGTTGTACTAATGATTGTGGGCATTTCGACTGGAATGACTTGAAGTCTTGGAAAAAGGAAGCCTTGCCATTTGAAGGATAGTCTAGTGATTTTTGTGATGGAATGCAATCAAGCAGTGTAGGGACGCCTCGAAATCAAGCTAAAGTGCCTATTGACGACCTGTTGAAAAGTGTTGCTGAATTAAAGATAGAAGAAGAGGATGTGGAGATCTCATTCAACATAACTATTCGGAAGGGAAAAGGGAAAGCGTAGGGAGTAGAATTGATGTTTATATTTGTGACACTTATGTAATTGTAGCTATCAATCAAACTTGTGTAATCGGATATTACTTGTGTTTATTTTAACTTTTGGATAGTGCTAGTTGTAGTAGCACTGAAATTTTCTTACGGATATTACTTATGTATATGTTAACTTTTGGACAGTGCTACTGATGTTTATGTTAACTTTTGGTTGTATTTCAATAGTAGAAGAAAATGAATGGACCTTGGACAATGCATTTCAATATTAATTGATGAAATTTTATACAAGGCTGATCAGTTGACAAATATTGGATACCAAAACAGGACTTGCTTTACTTTGCTTCCACATAAGTTTAAAGGAGAAAGTAGAATCTTATATCTTGAGCCCCTGTTTGGTATATATTATTTTTTTTATTTTCATTTTTCTACTTATTTTCAACCACACATTCTTCAATAAAATAATATTTTCCATTACATCAATAACTTTTCCTTCTTTTTCAACTACACATTTTCCATCAATCTACAATTTCAAAATACATTCTTCCAAAATAATGTGGCTCAAACACACCATGAATATAGAACCAAATTCTAATGAAGAAGCAATCTGTAATAAAGATTCTAAGAAGTTGCTTGTAGTAATGTAAAAGAAGAATGAATTCAGTAATAAAAGCCTGGAACCTGTTTCTTAGTAGAAAACAATTGATACTAAAATCATAGATTGACACAACCTAAACTCATTCAAAGATAATCTGCCCAACAAATGAAGGTTTTCATACATTCAAAATTCCAACATTTCCAACACAAGTGAAACGGGAAGCAATCCAATAGAATGTTACATATCCATTTCGAAATAGCCGTAACTTAAAAATACAAAAGGTTCAAAATAATAGATTTGGTCTCCATTAAAAATACAATAACAGGTTCCGCATCCCTCAATTATCCCTCCATCAGGTTCGCCACACTACTTACAAACATCCAGATGTGCCGGCTAGTTCGTCATCCCCTGATTTCCTGTAAAATTTGCTGGAACCTGTACATCATGCAACCAATAACCTAGTCAAACATTAAATGAAATGATTCCAAAATGAAAAGGCAGATAAGACTTTCATAGAGATAGTTACGCCTTCTTTCGACCCCCTTAATTTCTTTAAATTCGTCTCCAACGAACTTTTTTTGCGTAATTTTTTCGGTGCACCTTTGCTTTTTGTAAGTTTCGGATCCAGAATGTGCAGGCTTTCATCATTTCGATCTTCAAGTACACGCGCATCCAAGTTATTACGATTCGATTTAGACAATTCGTTTGTTTGGATTTCAATCCACCCCAATAGACGATTTGACCATTCTTCATTTGTCGCTATCAAGTCTTCCATCTTGGTAAAAGCAAGACACAACCTCTCATATCTTAATTGTTCAGCCGTAGATACAAAATCATCGTACGTCCTTGGGACCCGCATGTATAGTCTACTGATATCTCTCCTCCATCTCCGTAAGATATACTTATGGGGAAGCAAATGTACATCATTCCAAATTAAAATTGATATTGAATGTCTACAAAGATACCTCCAAACTCAAACAAATGACAATTGCACTCAATTTCGCAACTGTCTCTATGAAAACAAACAGTAAATTTTTTTTTTCTTCATTTCTTCACTGAGAATGATATCCTCACGGTCCTTGTACTTCGCTTGCCCGACGAAGTCTTCGGCAGATAATACTTCACAATAAACCTTTCCTATGAATTCTTGTTGGAACTCCCTGAATTTTGTGATAGTATACACATCTTGAAATTGTTTTTCCAAATCATACTTAGTGCACACGGAACCATTTGCGAGAACGATCTAAAATTAGCTTGAAATTCCTTCTCCACTTTACTTCTCAGTGCCCGCTCGTACTATTCTACAAAAAGCTTTAAAGATGTTTTCGAATGCACATAGCTGTCAAAGAATGCATTCATGCTCTCACTTCGTTGTGCGGTTGACATACTAGCCTAAAATGTAGTTTTCAGGTAGCATGGTACCCAACAACTTCTCTCATTATAGAGTCCATTCAACCAATCATGATCTCGTAATTCAAAATGATCAAGCATATTCGACCAGCCTTCTTCAAATTCTTCACAACTTAATGTGTCATAGACTAACACGTGTATAGCATGCATTATTGCACCTTTGGCAATGTGATAGCCGAACTTCTCGAGTAACTTCTTTAGTATACGTCACAAGCACCATCTATGCCTGGTGTTAGGGAACACAATTTGAATAGCATTTTCCATAGCTCGATCTTGATCTGTAATTATTCCATTGGGAGCTTGGGCATTCATGCATTCTAGCCATGTCCTAAATATCCAAACGAATGTGTTAGTATCTTTGTTTGAAACCAAACCACACCCTAGAAGAGTTGATTGCCCATGGTGATTCACCCCTACGAAAGGAGCGAACGGCATATCATATTTGTTATTTAGGTATGTAGTGTCAAAAGTAACGACATCCCCAAATTCCTTACATGCTTCCTGACATCTGTTATCTGCCCAAAAAACATTTCTCAAGCGACATTTTTCATTCAAGTCCATACTAAAGAAAAACCCAAGACAACGTGCTGGCATTCTTGAGAAATATGATTGTATTGCACTAGCATCTCCTTTTCCCAGTCTTAAACGTCTCACTTTTTCAATGAAATTTCTGCAATCTTTCTCAACACATGTCATGTTATCAAAACCACCCGCCTCCACTACAGTTGAATTAAAGCTGTTATGCACAGGTATTCCTGCTATGTCATTCACCTCAAGCCGTCTTTTAACATGTTCACTAAGTTGTCGATTACATCTATACAACCTAGACTTAGATGTGCTTGTTTTATGGTTATGCTTTAAATGTATAACATTTATTCGAAATATTCCACATGCATTAGAACACGCAGTCAATCTGGCTTTACACCCAGTTTCAATTGTTGGTGGAGGATTCAAAGAAGTACTTCTCTTATCGTTTAGTCGCCCATCTCAACTACAAGTAAAACTCACATACCGTATTGTCCCATCAGCTCCCCTCTTCGTATTTCGTTTTCTAACAGGAAACCCTACTTGATAAGCGTATCTCTTGTAGAATTCAAATACCCCGGTCTCGTCCGCAAATTTCATGCCAACCTTGGGCACAAATATCTCATTCTCAACGCCTAACATTTCTTTAGCCAAACCATCGCCGCCCACAAAATTAGATGAGTTAACANCCCGGTCTCGTCCGCAAATTTCATGCCAACCTTGGGCACAAATATCTCATTCTCAACGCCTAACATTTCTTTAGCCAAACCATCGCCGCCCACAAAATTAGATGAGTTAACATCCATTCCTACAGGAACAACATTTCACATTAAGCTTTACATTAACATAGTATGTAGGAGCATTTGTTAGCAATAATGTAGAAGGCAATATAGACAAACAGAGATGAAACAATTGTTTTAAAATCAACAGACGAAAACATAAGCAACACCATTGAACCTTGAGAAGTAGGACATTTCCTATAATCTAATATGACCATTTATTGTCATTGGGTAAATTACAAAAGTTTTACTACAAAGTTCACGAATAAACAAAATATACCGTCACTGGTGTTCTTGTCAACCATGAAGTTGGAAACATTATGTGAGTCTCCATCCTTTTGGGTATCCTTCTCTGTTGAGACGGAGGAAGAAGGAAAAACATATGTTAACAACATAACATGGTTCGTTGACCATTACATTTTGAATGGAAAGGAAAACAAAATTACCATTTGAATAGGTGGAATCTTCAAATCCACCAACGCCGCCTTCAAATTTGCCGGGTAAGCTATCCATTTCATGGGTGTGGGTCGGACTGGATCTACAAGTCTTGTGTCGAGAGCGGGAGGAATGAAAAGGGAAATATGGTGTAAATGGGTTTTAATTCCATTAGAAGGGAACGTTTGATGTTTATTAAATTTTTTTCCACCTTTGGCGAGAAATTGGTTTTGGAAGTAAAAAAAAGCAACGTAGAATTTGTGGACATGCTTATGAATTGTGTGATGTACGCCTGTCATTTTCCTTATGAAAATATAGTTAGTACATGTCCTCAAAATTCAACTCGGTTATCGTTTTATGGACCCCGTGTTACGGCCCAAAACACGTCTAGGGCACGCCACATTTCACACTAAAAACCAACCCTATTGCATATTACCACTCTCTAGGTTCCTCTGCGCTCGTCTCATTTCCGCACGGGCACACACTAAACGGGTGTGGAAAACAGGGCGCGAAAAGATGAAGACGATACTCTCATCGGAAACTATGGACCTACCTGACGGAGTGAATATTAAGGTGAAGGCGAAGGTGATCGAGGTGGAGGGTCCTAGGGGCAAGCTGACCCGGGATTTTAAGCATTTGAATCTAGATTTTCAGCTAATCACAGATGAGGAGACCGGAAAACGGAAGCTGAAGGTCGACGCCTGGTTCGGGTCCAGAAAGACCACTGCCGCCATCCGCACAGCTCTCAGCCACGTCAACAATCTCATCATCGGTGTTACCAAGGGTTACCGCTATAAGATGCGGTTTGTATATGCTCACTTTCCTATCAATGCTTCCATCACTAATGGCAGCAAGTCTATTGAGATCCGCAACTTCCTGGGCGAGAAGAAGGTCTGAATTATATAATTATATTTACGTATCTGTTAATGCTCTAGATTGTATATGTAATTTATGTTTCTGATTAATTTGTTTAAATTTCCTTTGGCCTTTTTTTTTGGCTAATTTGAACTGACTTTTTTTTTTTAAATTTAATTCAGCATGGATTTTTATATTGGCTATATTTAGGAACTTATTTGGGTTTCTGCCATTTTGTATCTGAGTTGTTATTTGGAAGAGAAAATGACTATTTCTTCAATTTATTGAACCCGTAGTACCGTGGTGCGAATCTTTGTTAAGCTGTTGATTTTGGAAACTTGGTTTTTTTTGCTTTCATTTGTGGTTTTACTTTGTTATTGAATTTTTCAAAGATTATATCAGTTATTTGTTATTTGCCCCTGTACTGTGAGGCTCAAGTGAAAAAATGTTTGTGAGTTTCTATGCACTGTTATTGAGTATGTGGTGCTTTGAAGCTTATTCTTGAAGTATGTATTAATCTTGATTTCAATCATTTATAAAATCGCCATTATATAAGAACAAATTGCCAATGCTTTTATGTTTTTATTCTTGTATTAGGAAAAAGAAGTGGGTTTCTTGTTTGCAGTGAAAATTACTTGTCTTGGCAGACTTATATTGCAGTGTCATTCTACATTCTTGCTGATTGCTGTCTGAATTTGTTCAAATGCTAATTAAGTCCATGGAAATGTTGCTTGTATATGAGCTTGTTGGGACTAAATCTGAGTTTAGTTTGTCATTAACTTGTTGATTACATCAGGTTAGGAAGGTGGATATGCTTGATGGTGTCTCTATTCTTCGATCTGAGAAGGTTAAGGATGAATTGATTTTAGATGGGAATGACATTGAGCTTGTTTCACGATCTGGTGCGTTGATAAACCAGGTAACCACACGCTTGCGTACTTTCTCTACATTGATGAAGACATGTAGACAGGTGGTGGATATTCGTACATATGTATAATGCATATATTGTACATGCACTCGTCCATATTCGTAATGTTCTTGTTGAAACTAATATATTATTATGTACCTGAGACTGCTAGTGTTTCATTTGACAGAAATGCCATGTGAAGAACAAGGATATCCGGAAGTTCCTTGATGGTATCTATGTAAGCGAGAAGGGAACCATTGTTGAGGAAGAGTGAGTGGCTTTGTTGTTAGAATGACTTTTGGTGGTTATTTTTTATTGGTTGTTAACCTTCGATCAGTTTATGTGGAGACTTCCATTAGGAATGAATCCACCTTTTTGTGGTAAATGAGATTCAAATTTGAACACTTGATGTTTCTGCTAAATGTAATTTCTTTTGGTTTTCATGCAATTGTAATATTTTTATGTTTGAGTTCAGTCGTGGGGCTATATTTATTTTGCTGAACATTTGTTAGTCGAAAAGATTCTTTAAGCCTGTTGCTGTTTATGGTGGATCTTAATTTGTGTATGTGCGAATATAAGGATTTTTCCACTTTGCCAGATGAATTTTACCAGATGAATTGTCATAATCCTATGTGGACTTGATATAAAAAAACAGACAGTTCAATGAAAGAATGTGATGTGGCATTATGTAAAGGATTATGTCAATGATTATGGCACTATAGCATAATTGTGAATATAATTGATGTTATTTGTGCTGTAGAGTTTGTAGCCAATAAAAATATTTGGGAATCATTTGAAAATGCCACTCATTTCCCCTTCTGATTTGTTGCTAGAGTTCCCTTGCGTTGAGCCTTTAGATCCTAATATGCATACAGATAGTAGTTGCCTAGTTGGTCTTTGGGGGCTCTTTTGAGCTTCGTGTAATTTGCTTGTGGTCGAGTTTGTTGTTTCAAGCAAATCTCTGGTTGGGTCGTTGATCGTACAAGATTCTATAAGTGTACGGACAAATAATGTAACGACGAATAAAGTATCATTTCTACGAGGATTATATTTTTAATCTAGCATTAATAATAAGTCTAGTTGAGTAGTCAAGTTTTCATTATTAATTCTATACTAATTTATTTAATTAAACTACCTAATTTAATGATTCTAATGAGCAATTTATGAAATTTTTGTAACACTTATATGGAATGATTACTAAAACTTCGAATTGTCTTTATTAGTTTATTTTAATGCAATTCAATAACAAGACAATATGTGTGTATTTTTGTTGATTAATATTTTTAAGTTAATTAATAATTTCTTTCTAGTATAATTAAATTTATCTTGTCATGTAACTTTCCTATATCTCTATGAAAAATGAGAACATGAAAGCACGCATGAAAAACTCTAAAAACATCTATAGAAATCATGCAAAGTAATATCATCTATCGAACTTTACAACAATTGTTATAATTTCCTATCTATTCTATCGTCTCTCTCAATAACAATAGATATCACAAAACAATTCAATTAGTAGCTAGTTAATTGAAAGTCATTAAATCTAATAACAACCATTCAAGAATAAATACATATAGGGCGTCAAATTATTGAAATTATATTAAAAATTTCATAATAGGATTCATCAATGCCTCGACAATGGAAAATTTAGCCTGGCATTATAAAATTATAAGAAATCATAATAAATTGATATATCATCACTCAATTTATTGATGAATGAAGAAAAAGAGGATAAATCTTGAGTTCTTGAATCTCTTCAATGAAGTCTTGATTTATTCCAGTTGCACCTTCTTTGCCCAAGAATCAAGTCGGATCGTCAATTGAATTAAATCTTGTAGCTACCTTGTAATTTGTCCAAAAGAAAAATAATTTGGCCTCTTTGATTTCAATAATGGATGAAAAATATGATATAAAAGGTCCCTTTAATGGCTGCTCATGTTCTTGACTTATAAATTGTGAAATTAAGACAAGAAGTACATCCAAATTGAATTTCAAAATAGTTCCAATCAAATAAGAAGAATTGCATTTGCATCGCGCATGGTTATGTCTCTACGTATCCATCAATATTTTTGACATAACATTCTCATCCGATACCTTGTAGAGGTTATTCCAAATATGTTAGAAAGCTAACTCAAAGTGATACAATTACTCTAAAAACAAAATATTTTTAATTCGAACGTTTACTATACCAGAAATAAGTTTCAATCTCTAGCTGATAATTTGGATTGGTGAAAATACTTTGATCAATGCTATACTCATTTAACTTCTAATTGCATCTAATTGATCCCCTATGATCTTTAATCAATATTTTGTGGTTTGAATCAACTATTGAATATTTGTACTTTGATCCTAGAACTTTGGATTTCTTTTTTTTTTTTTTTTGTCCGTTTTCGCTCATTTCTTCTAATTTTACTTTAGGGGTGTCAAGATGGCTCGAACGGCCCGTGGATCGGCTCGAAAAAAGTTCGAACCGGCCGACTCGTGACTCGGGCTGAGCCCCCATTTTGGGGCGTTGCTCGAGCCCGAGCCTCTTGTATCAAGCTGAGTCAAGTCTAAAAAAGTAGAATAATAATTTACAAAACTTTTTAAAAAATAAGTTTGAAAAAAAAAAAATTTTTTTTTTACAGCTGCCTGCAACTCAGTCGTCTTAGTGTTGTAGGCAACTGTAGCTGCCTTTTTTAAAGGTTACACAGTTGTCTTGTATCCTACATGTAGTTTGTCTTGTGCAAATCATATTTTGAATTTGAAAAGCATATCATAATTATTGTGGCAAAAAACTTAGTTGGAACCCCTATTCAAGAACAACGTATTTGAATAGGCACATATTATGGACATATAAAATTAGTGTTTAGCGATTCTGGTACTACTCTTTCCACTTTTGTATGTTTACAGGAAATATTTCGTGAAGGAATGATTGCAGTAGAAATGCCTCTTACGATGATAGAATCAATACATTTTA
>CAIGRN010020724.1:0-14036 GCA_903798345.1 Fraxinus anomala
TTACATAATCGATTATAAGTTTAAGGCAACCCATATTTGGTTATCTATGTATTCAAAGTTTATATATTCTAAAGATACTAACATTGAGAAAACTCCATCAAGTGACACATTGCAGTTAACCAATAATCTTCCCAAAAGAAAATTCATGTATTGGACTGCATTATATCAAGTCTCATCACATTCAATCATATTATATTCTTTCACCCTAATAAACCATATAATTATTAGTGATCAATAAATAATCAAACTAATAAAAATTTCGCTTTCATTACCTAGATCATAGATCTCTTGCGATAGAGACTTATGCTCTCAAACAGTTCTCAAAGTCTTCACTTCTTCAATCTGATTTTCTACTCTCTTTCAATAAAGTACTAAATCAATACAATATCTTCAACATATAAAAATCTGAGGCACAATTGAAATGCGTGAATCCATCTACAAATATAATAACAATATCTATCTAGCAAGAAATTCGAATGGATTTACTCAATGGAAGTTTAACTCTTACTGTTTTGAATGGTTTTCTCAACTCAAAACCTCAAACCATTGCACAAATATCTAGAATCATAATTAAACGTCACCGCTGTGATCATGAACAAAACTACCACGTATAAGTTCAAATAATAAACCACTTTTAAAATAACAAAAACTGAGATCAAGTTTAGTGGAATATCTTAATATCAAATAGAAGGTCAATTTTTCCATTTTTTGCAATACTAAGTTGTATTGTCAGTCATATAAACATTGACTCTATCTTCATTATTTGTATATATCTATGTATCAAGTCAAAAACTTGACAATAGACTAAAAATACATCTTGATCTCATATAAAGTGGGTTTCTAGTTTTTGAATCCACTATCTGCATAAGATAAGATTCAATATGTATAGTGTTGACGCATAAAAAAATACTAAAAGGAGCATGTTCAAATGCAATATCCTTTAGCCTAACTACTTTCGAGCTAAGAGATTCAAACTGTATGGTTGAAATACTTTAACCTTTATAATATTGGTCCTCTACCAAAACCACTTTCACATACTTCTATATGATACATTCTTCTTGGTCCTTTTTCCAGTCTCCTCGTTATCCGCATTTGTTTTAGTTCAGTTAAAGTTTAAAATTTGAAATCTTTTGCGAACTAGAACATTGCTACACAAGCATGTCCTCTAGATTTGGTAGCATCAAGTCCCAAACCTTTTAACTCACATAGTAAGTAGCGTCAACGGAGAAAATTGATACTTCAATTCATAAGTCACATTGACTTTCAAAGTTCTCATCCACTGAAATGAGACTATTTTGAACTTACTACTCACCAAAAAAAAAAAAAAATTGTGACCAACAAAAATATTGTTAACACTATGCTAACCATCTCAGTTCAATCACATTTGAAAAAGAAAATTCATCTATAATGAAACTTAAAAATTCAAATGCTCAAGTACTAAAATCTACTTTTTTCGTACTTGACAAAGTTCTTGATCTCTATTCTCTAGAGGAGTTTGACCTACATCAGGTTTTCAATTACATGGTTGATGCTATCTGAAACATTATATTCTTCTAACTGAAAAACTTATTATGTCAAATGTTATTGCAATTAGCTTGTCACATTTATTAAGGTCAACAATTATAGATTTTGATGTCATGACCTATAAGATTTTAGAGAAATTTTATTTTCAATCAATACCCATTTATGCATAGATATCAAATTAACGTATACGATAGTTCAAAGTTAGGCACAGAGTCAAAAGTTCACTATGTTCACAATCATCGTTCGCAATCCTATTATTTCACTATCATAAACTTAGTTCCATAATGAAAAATTTGATGATTTATAAACGAGAATTTGATAAGAGTTATTTTACACTTATTTGAGATCCTAAATGATGATATCGTACAGTTATTTGGATAAAATACTATCTAACTTGTGTTAAATTGTATTTTGTAAGAAAAACTCAATGTTTGATGAAAAACTAGAGAGAAGAATGCAAAATGGTGAAAAAAGGCGAAATCCAAGAGTTGAGGACTAGATTATAAATAATCCATAGATGAGACTGGAAACAAAATGAAGATTGAAGATACCGAACATTTAATTTGATACAATTGGAAGATAAATGAACAAGATTGCAAGAGAAACTGGCTGAAATGAAGCAAATTCAAAGTTTGAAGACTAAAGTAAAACTACTAAAAAGTGTTGAATCTAACGATGAATATTTGAAAGTGCTAGGGGTCAATTAGATGAGGAAAGAAGTCAAAGGGATGAAGTATAGTCAAAGTATTATCACACATCAACTTTCAACCGAAAAAGTTGTGCTTAAGTTTTTAGCCTTATATTGAGACCCAATTTTGACATAGCAAGCTTTTGAATTGGAAACATGACATTTCTATAAGAATTGTAGCCTGTTAAGTTAACTTTCCAATAAACTTTGAATCACTTCAATCGAATAACAAGAGATAAATTTATGATAAAAATATTGAGAACTATTCAACTGTCGAAAATTGGGCGAGACGTGCGCCCTCGCATGCAGGAGAGGCGCCAACCAAAAATAAGGTGATTGTTACAAAACCAAACAGGCGTGCGCCCTAGATATGCCTAGGTGCAGCCACAGTACAAAAAGGAAAAAAATTGATTTTCCTTATTTTTGTTTTGATAACAATTCAATGCAATCGTTTTGGCATCTTTTCAATATCAACCTCGACCAGAACGTGGGGGTGGGGGCCATTCAACCTAAATTTCATCATATTCTTTATATTTTGGTGGCGAAGAACAAGTCTATATATCAATTTAGGACTGTTAGGTTTTTACTGTTGGCGACTCTGTGGACAAATGACTAATTTGTAACGTGCTGTAAAAGTCAAGGACTTAAGGTGAAATTTGTACAAATTTGGTTATGAGGTCAAGGGTTCGACCATAAAAAGAGGATAAATATGGCGTCACATTTTCGTTAGATTTTCGCTAGATTCGAGCGATAGATCGATTCGGAAAACCCTAATTTGCTGTTTTGAAGTTTTTTTTTTCCAGCCAATTCACCTAATTACCATATCCTATAAATACCCAAGCCTATGTATGAATTGAAAGGTGGTTGTTCATTGTGCTTATTCTCTAAACACATTCATATTATTATTTTTCTTCTTGAGATCATACAACTATTTATTTGGGAAAAACATCAAACCCATTGAATCCAAAACACCACTTACTTCCTATTGGTCAAGGAAGGTACTTTCTCAGTTGAAATTCGAAGGCTGCTGGAGGTTGAGAGATGTTGGAGTACAAGCGTAGGAAAAGCACAATAACGAGGCGTTCTTGGAATTCCACTTGGAAGAGACTATTGCAGAAGATCGGGAGTTGGTGGGTTCAGCTGATCTTGGAGGTTACAAGAATTAGATCGAGAAGTGTACTTGTATTGGCTAGGCAGCAGCTTTTTGTAGATTCGTATTGTCTATAATGGAGGTAACTTGCTTGATCCCGAAGTATTTACCTAATTGGGATTTCTCCGTCATCATATCGGTGTTTATTATTACTTTTCTTATTACTGCGGTATTCAAATATATGATAATTGGACTTATATGCCTAATATTCTAGAAATAATTAAAAGTGACTTGTTGTTTTTGATTGGTTAATTCCGCACATAGGGTCAAAACTAAAAATGGATAAGTAACCACCATTCAGTAACTTAAAAGCCGTTAAATTGATAATATGTGAACTTTTAAGTGTTATCCAGTGCGACACCGATTTTTTTTTCAATTGGTATTAGAGCCTAAATTCGTTACTTGACCCATATTATCTAGATGAGTAATTTATTATCCGTCCCGCCATATTTTGATGGCAGTAATTTTGCCTACTGGAAGGTTATGATGAGAGATTTTTTAAAATCTATGGATGAGCGTATCTGGCTTAGTGTTGTGAATGGTTAGACTGCATCTAGTTCTACAGTTAATAATGAAGTAATCTGCACTAATTGGACAAGAGCGAACTTAAATGAATGTAACTGGAATAGTAAAACCTTAAATGCCTTATTCATGGCAGTATCCCCGGAAGAGTTTAGGCGAGTGTCTATGTGTGAGATAGCCAAAGAGGTTTGTGGTATTCTGCAGACCACACATGAGAAAACTCAGACGATTAATAACTCTAAGTTGCAGATGCTGACCACTAGGTTTGAAAAAATTCGAATAAAGGAAAATGAAACTTTTGATGATTTTTATGCGAGTTTAAACGATATAGTAAATTCTAGTTTCAGTCTAGGTGAGAAAATATCTGAGTAAAAAATTGTTAACAAAATCCTTAGATCATTACTTGAGCAATTTAAGCCTAAAATCACTCCTATTGAGGAGAGTAAGGATATAGACTCTATTAAGGTGGAAGAGCTGGTTGGATCTCTCCAAACTTATGAGCTGACATTAGCTAAACCCACAAACGATAAGTCATTGGCCTTACATACTATGAGGAATAGTCATAGAGAGTTCTTAGATTCATATTCTTCTAATGAAGATGAGTTATCTTACTTTGTTAAAAAATTTCGAAAAATGTTTAGGAATAAACAAAAACCTCAAGAAAAGTATAGAAGTGGCCCTAGTGGTTCTAGGAAGAGTTCTAAAACTGTGAGATGTCATAATTATAGAAGTTTTGGCCATGTTAGGAGTGAGTGCCCTAGCAGTGGAAAAATCTAGATAAGGTTACGAATTTTACTTATTGATGACGAGTCTAACTCCGACAATCAGAGTGAGAAATCTACTCGTGAGGAAAGTGAAAAATATATTGCATTTACTGTTAAAATTAGGAATGAATTTGATAAGGAGAGTGAGAAGGCTAATAGCATAAGTAGTAGTGAGAATTCAGAAGGGAGATATGCATGAGGCTCATGATAGAATATATGAAGAGAGCGTTAAGATTCTAAATAAAAATAAAGTCTTAAGTATGAAGTCACGGAACTTGAGTCGTAGAAAGAAAAATTCGCAGCGTACATTCAGGAACCTACCTCAACCCTAAGTGAGTTGAAACCCATGAATGAATTTTTAGATATTCAGGTTAAGAATCTCACTAGTGAGCTTGAGAAAACATCTAGGAAAGTTAATCAGTTGATAGTTGAAAAGGAAGCCTTAGAAATCCACGTTAAAAATTTTCTGAGCGACCTAGAGCATTCCAAGTCTCAACTTCTTTCCTTTTCTAGGGATTCTATAAAATTAGATAACATTCTAAGAATTGGTAAGCCTGTTGGTAATATAAAAGGTCCAGGATATAATAAAAATGATCATAATGTTGCTAGTACATCCAAGACCACGTTTGTCCCTGATACTGACTAGCATAAATATGTGCCTAACCCTGAACCTAAGAATAAGAGATATATAAGATAGATGCCTACTAGATAGTGTAGGACCTACCAACCTAGAAATAAATATCAACGATCTCATAACGTTGGTCCTAGTTTTATCCCTACATGTTTTTCATTGTGGTGAGTTAAGACACATAAGGCTTTGGTGTCGTTATTTTCTGAACAAAAATAGGAATCAGAACTTAAATAGAAATAAGAATCAGGAATTTATTGGTCATATTGACTATCTTACTAATCAAGCGAGTCCATTGACCAAGATAATGACTTAGATGACTGGGAATATTCCTCAAATTTGGGTGAAGAAAAGTGATTTGAATTTTTTTGAAATAGATCACAGTGTTCTTAAAGGTAAAAGCATTTGCATACCTAACTGATTATATATTTTTGGTGCATACTCGTACTTTATCAATACTTGACATTGATTTATGCATGCATTATATTTATCTTTATTTTCTAGGTAGAAAACTCATGTGTGTGTGTGTGTGTGTGTGTGTGTGTGTGTGTATATATATATATATATATATATTGTGTTTGACATTTTTTTGTGTGCTTGATGCATTCATGCTTCAAAATAAAAAAAATGAAAATTTGAAAAATAAAAAATGCGGGAAATTGTTTTTATAGCATAATATATAATATACTTGAATTTGTTTGTTGTGATTAAAGATGAGTTTAATCGATGGGATGTAACATAGTTTTCATTACTGGTTTAAGTTATTATGGAGTATTTAATATATGTGTCTTCATATACTATTTGCACTGCACACACTATGATATTATTAATGAAAGACTCAACCGCGTGTGAGATTTAGGATGACAATCACTTATTAGTAGGGTAACTTTGAACATGAATTGACCTTATTTATTAGACCTAAACTTAAGATTATCCCCGATAATAAAAATCTCAATATCTTATATTCTTTTTCGAAGCATATTTGACTCGAGTAATTAAATCTGCGGGGTTTCTCATAACTTAATACCTATGATCAACTGACTTGGTTAATGGACCTAAAGCTCACTACATGAGTCATTATAATCGCTTAATGGAGAAGAACATTTGCTTAAAATGGGAAAAATAATAATGAGTTTAAAATATTGAAAGATGTGAAAATAAAATATGCTCAAAGTTAGGGGGAGAAAAAAAAAATCCATACAAAATGAACTTTTCTTTATAAGTTATAATGTACTTTAAATGATTTGACTTTCATAAGTAGAGAAAAACACTTATTGGCAGGGATGTTTAGTATGTCATTTCTCATAAAATTAAAGTTTGGAGTCCTACTTACAAATGATTAGTGACACTTTACATATATAGGTCACTTATATTATTTACTCTATGTTAACTTGAACTAAGTATGTGTGAATGTTTATTGTACATTGATTATACTTGTGCATGATAACAACTGCATTTTTGAGTTACTATTTGAGTTTTTGATTATTGGTCCCTCCGTTATTTGTGACAAAAAGGGAAAGAGTGAATGTAGAGGTTTTGAATGGGAGAAATTATAGAGGTTTTGAGGTAAAGTAGATTGCATTGCATTCCACATCATATTTACTTAGTTGTTTGAGTTTTTGATTTTTTGTGATGCTAATATTTTTTTTGGTATTCGGATCAACATTAGTGTTACGTCTCAATCTAGCTAGTATTCGTATCATGTGTTTAATGATTTTATAATTTCCCGTATCACGTGCTTTTATACTGGGTATTTGAGTTGTGAATTTTAGGAAACATGTTTAACAAGGAATGCAAGAGATATCAGTTTGATGAAACTTAGGTAGTTTAGATTTTATTTTTAGTTTTCATTGACTTATTGTATAGTTTTGTCACAGAATGTCAAATTGGGAGTTTGTTAGGTTTTCAGTATTGGAGATTATGTGGACAAAATGACTAATTTGTAATGTGTTATAAAAGTGAAGGACCTAGGGTACAATTTATACAAATTGGGTTATGAGGTCTAGGGTTTGAGCATGAAAAGAGAAGAAACATGGTGCTACACTTTTGTTAGATTCTCGCCAAGATAGTACTCGAGTGGCAAAAGCAGATTGCCTTTCGCCCACCTATCGTCGAGCTCTCGTTCTAACAACAGTGCATTGCTCACCTTCGCTAAGCCCTCGTTCGATCGATAGGTCGATTCGAAAAATCCTAATTTACTGTTTTAAAGTTTTTTTCCATCCAATTCAACCTAATTACCATCACCTATAAATATACAAGCCTATGCACGAATTGATGGGTGGTTATTGTGCTTATTCTCTAAGCACATTTATATTATTTTTTGAAAATCCAAGAGCCTATTTATACATTGATTCAATCTTTTCTTCTTGAGATCATGCAACCATATATTTGGGAAGAATATCAAACACATTGAATCCGAAACAATATTTACTTCCTATTGGTCATATAAAGGTACTTTCTCAGTTGAACTTCAAAGGCCGCTGGATTACAAGCGCAGTAAAAGCACAAGAACGGGACGTTCTTGGAATTCTACTTGGAAGAGACAATTGCAAAGATCGGGAGCTAGTGGATTCAACTGATCTTGGAGGTTACAGGAATTAGATCGGGAAGTCTACTATAAATTCATATTGTCTATAGTGGAGGTAGCTGTCTTGGTCTCAGATTTTTTACCTAGTTAGGGTTTCTCCGTCATCATATCGTTGTTTATTATTGCTTTCTTTATTATAACGGTATTCAAACATAGGATAATTGGACTTGTATGCTTAATCATGTAGAAACAATTAAAAGATACTTGTTGCTTTTGATTGATTAGTTCCGCACATAAGGTCAAAACTAAAAAGGATAAATAACCACCATTCGATAACTTAAAAGCCGTTAAATTGGTAATCCGTGAAATATTAAGTGGTATCTAGTGCGACGCCCGATTTTTTTTCAAAGACGAATCATACAAGGATTTCAAGATTTAAGCCAAGAACGTGAATTTTTCCTACTTCTTCCATCATTCTTATTTTCGGGTGATGTTTTTCCAATTATTCTTGTTTAATTTAATTATAAGAATATTGACTAAGTTTTTCATTGTATTGGATGTATGATGAACCATTTTGTTTATTTATTTTAATTCAAAACAATTAGTTTAGTATTTTTTGATTTTTCTTGATTGATTTTGCATTTCCATTGAACTATTTGATTGCTTGATCACCAATTATATAGTAAGTTTTCTGTTGTAGTATATGAATACTCACAATAAGTCTAGAATGTGATAAAATCAACATATGAATAATATGTATTAGGAATAATATTTATAGCATGTGCAATCATGTTTGATAAATCCTGTGAATCAATACACGTTTTTCATATGAATTCGGAATAAGAATATGATTGGGTCGTGTTAAATATAGGTTTAATATATTTTGGAAAAGAATATTGAATAACAACGGATTATCGATTTTCTTGAATGCGTGAATTTACTATATTACGAATTAAGAATTGAATTAAATGGCAATACAGGTATTCACAATTCCAATACAAACATTTACATGTTAAATAAATACTTTATTTGTTTTGTTAGTTTATGATTAATATAGATTACATATAAATCATCTCTTTTGATATCGCCACACTTTAAATTTAATAGTAGTTATTGAACTACAAATTAGACATTATTTCTCGTGGGAACGATACTCTTAACTCACAAATCTTATTATTTGTACAACGATCTCGTACGCTTACGGGTTTTGTCCGAACAAATTTTTAGCACTGTTGTTGGGGAGTAACAGCTTTAATTTTAGTTTAGTAATTTAGATTAAATTCAATTTTTTTTTTCTATTTTTTTTGACATTTTTGTTCTTTTTAGGCTTTAATTAAAATACTCGATCTCTTTGTTTTTCACTCTTCGTAGGTTTTCATCAGTTTATGTAAGATTTTGACAAGATCGAGATAGTCCATATAGATCCTGGATCGAAAGGACCTTCAAGCAACGTCAAAGAGAACAGAAAAGAGAAAGAGTAATGGCTGAAAATGAGAATCGGATTCAGGAATTATTATAGGAAGCAGCACTTCAAGTTCAGCAACCACCTCTGATTTAGCCTATATTAGTGAGGGATTATGTGAATCCTATTCCTGCACCAATGCAATCGGCAATATCTACTCGTCCTTCGGACAAGCCAACTTCCACATTTGACGAGATATTATAAACTTTTTCTGAAATCATCAAGACATCAGGTACTATGGGAAAGCCACAGAGAATCCACATGAACACATACATGCTTTTCTCATGTTGTGCGAAGTCATTTGCGACGAGGGAATGTCACAAGATGCATTTAGGATACGTCTATGTACTCACACCTTGAAGGAGGGTACAAAAGCATAGATGTATTCACTACCTCGTGGGAGTATCATATCGTGGACTAACACGGTAAAAAAATTTACCATGAAATTCTTCCCACCATCTCGAGTCTACCAAATCAGAAACGAAGTATATCTTTCAGATAGAGGGACTTTGAGGCGTATTGAGAAGCATGACTGTGCTCTGAATTCCGTAATATTGTAGATGCTTCTGCGGGCGGATTAATTTGACTATTGAGGTAGATGATGCACATAATCTATTTAAGATGATTGCTGAGAAAATAATTTCACTTATAATTGAAGAATAAAACTCGAATCATTTAAGTTTTATTATACAGACTATCAACCTTACTTTAATATCCGTTGCAACACAATCTCGACAAATGGAAAGTGACATTAGAATTCTCATATTCTTCTTATTACAAATAAAATTATCCCAAAAATATTTACGTGTTCCATCAGGTTATGCTCCAAATCCATTTATTAATTTTAATAGGCACATAGTTTTTTTAACAAGTTCCATAGCCTTTGTTTTTTTCTAGCCTTCCCTTCAAAGATGCCATAAGTGCGCTTAGATCCAGTGATATCTAATCAAGCACAAAAATTGAAAACAAATTATAATGGATCACATAACCTAATCAAAGACCCACACAACTCATAAACGTATATAAAACGTAAGAATTTAAATATTTTTAGAATATTTTTCATTTTCCAGAAAAAAAAATGAGTGCACTTCAAAAAATAGCTCCCAGTGGCCAAATATCATTTAATAAATATTCTTGATTTAAAAAAAATGGAATTTACTCAAGTTAAAAATATATTTTTAATACTTTTTACAAATTTATTTCAAGCATTAAATACAAAAAAAAAAAATATTTTTAACTATTCAAAAATTAATTTACTTATACTAAAAAATCAAAAATAATTCAAGGACCAATCTACAATTTTTTAGAATTAAAATTGAGTTCCTCACGCGACCTCACATGTGGGACCAATTTGCAATAATTTTCTTAAATTAATAAGAAAAATGGGGCGCGTTAGCACCACTATGCCAATTTCGAAAAAGCTTTTCAATTGGTTCTTCCGACTGATTTCGACGTTCTGAGTTCATCTATATAGTCAGATTTTACAAAATCAATATTTAAGACCACGTTTGGAATATCAACAAATTTGCCCAATAGTGAAAATGGCTAAAAAAAAAAAATTCATGCAAAATTGTTAGATTTTCAACTAAACTTTGAGAAATCATAACTTCTTCAAAATTAAATATCTTTATTAATTTGGAAAGGTTTTGAGAAGATCTACCCAACCATTCAAATGGGAAGCATAAAACACCGTGTAGAAAAAAAATTATGATATGATGAAATTTCGAATTTTACAAATCTTCTTGCAAAAAATTAGATTAACATCCAAATTTCGGAAGGTCATAACTTCTTCATTTCAAAGTCAAAATTAAAAATCTTTATATCGTTAAAAAGGTCTTGAGAAGATCTATCCAACCATACCAAATGAGAGACATGAAACATAGTGTAGAAGAAGTTATCATGTGATAAAGTTTCAAATTTTACCGATCTTCATGTAAAAATTTAGATTTACATCCAAACTTCAAACTATCATATCTTCTTTGTTTAAAGTCCAAAATTTAAGGTTTTTTTTATACGGTTGGAAAGCTTATTAAAATATCTTTCTAACAATACTAATTTTACTGCATAATTATTAATGTATAGAAAATAGTAAATTATCAAAAGATATCATTAAAGACCACATAATGTTTCAAAACTTTACATATAAAATTCATTATCCAATTGTATCATATAATGACATATTTAAGCATGTCTTACAACAAGGAATTCAATCTTATGGCTTTGATACCAATAAAGTAAATCGAAGCATACTTTAACATGAATTTTGGGTCATAATGTTTACTTGAAATGATGAATTTCAAGATTTTCTGAATGGTTGAATCACATTGCTTTCCAAAATTCCAAATCTGCCAATAGTCTCAATCCCGATCGTAATGAAAGTGAATTATTAGCTATAATCTAAGTGTCAATTTTTGTGAGTTTTCATGCCAAAATAGTGGTTCTAGGTGCCTCCAATTTTGTGGATATTTTCCATACGAATTTTCACAAATTTTCTACCATCTTTTTTCTCTCCATTGCTAGACAAAAAAAAAATTGAAAGTTTTATGTAAGTTATGGGAGGTTATGGAAAGTTTTAGATTTGAAAATTCAAATCACTCCCTTCAACCCTTTTGATATCTTACATGGATATCCCATGATTCATATTTTCTAACAAGAAGCAAAAAGTCAGATGAGTGAGGTAATTATGTCCACACTACGGTTTCTATTATCCGCACTACATTTTAATGATAAGGTCCTCAATATTTTCCAACTTGTGGACTTATGTTCTCAGCATTTTTGTAACATTTTTCTTCTGAACCTTCAATTGTCTCTAATGTGATTTCTTTTCAAATATTTTATTAGCTTGCAATGAAATGAAGACAAATATTTTGTCAAACATTTATATGTGTTGTTTATTTTGTTTATTTTAAAATAAGAATGCGAAATAAGTTTTTACGCCTTCCTACAAATTTTTTGAACAAAATGTCATACAAAACAAAATATGCATAATAGAATGTTGATGATAAGAATTTGACAAACAAAAAAAAAAAACATTGTGAACATTAGTGCAAAAATCAGCAAAGTTAGGAATATTTATTAATATTAAAATGTGGCATAGTTAACAAAAACAGTGGCATGAATAAAATTACACAATGTTGAAAAAGTATTTACCCTTGAGAATTCTGTTATTTTAATCTTTCTTTTATTTACCCTTGGAGAGAATATGTTTTTTTTCAAGTATACCGGTATTTCGTTGTGGTCAAATAAGTGCTTATTGATCAAATATGTGGTTTATTTTCTTAAAAAAGTACTTACAAAGGAAGCTGAAATTAAAATTTATTTTTATTATAGTATCTGTTGACCCCAAAAAACGTACCAATGATGTGACCAACAGATTCTAAAGCCTCTCATGTCCATGCAAGCTGAATTCCTGCACACTTGGATAAATCGTTAGTAACATGTGGCCTTCTTCGGAGGGAACGGAGTTGGCCACGTGCACTCCGACGGTCAAGTCAGTTGGAGAAATAGTTTAGAGTGTGGGAAAGCTTTGACCGTGAGCCTCCAATAAGTAAAAAGTAGGTCGGCTTGAGGGTGAATGGTTAAAATGTATGTAGCAAGAATATAGCTTCGAGAGCCTAAACTTGTATTACTTTTCAATAGTACTGAGTGTGAATTTTTATACTTGAGCAAAATGAATGAGGCACGTGGCCTCATCCAGGCAACTGTCCTCTCTTATCATGTACATGAATCAATTACAGCCTTAAATGCTAAGTCCACTTTTGTACTCCTAAGGTCTAGCTCGAGCTTTTAGACTTGATCAAATAGGATGGCGATGGTAGCGAGTTGTCTTGTCAACCATGTAGCACAAGATCTTGTTACTGCCTCGTTCCATACCGGATCTTCCAATGGGATTCATACGTAATGGGTTCGATCCAGTTCTTTCTATACGGGGAAAGAGGGTCACCTGCACTTGGGGCGAATCGCCCATACATAATGGAACCGTCCCATGCCAACGTGTAATGCGTGGAACCCCTAAACTACTTGCCACGTAGGTCAGTTGAGGCCACATATGAGTCCATGTTTGGCGAGGCATAACAGTATCCTTACTATTTTAATAAAGTGTCAAATATGTCTAAATTAAACGCAATCGTTATTCTTCAACGTGTAAAACTCTATTCTCTTCTCTATCTCTACTAGGGGTAATCAAAATTCATCATTATTTTTAATATTTATTTGGTCTTTAATACTGTACTTTTTAATATTTATTTGTTCTTTAATATTGGCATCTGTTTGGCTCATTTTTTAGATTAATTTTGCAAGTGTAATATAGCATTTTTTATTTTAATTTTTGTCACTAGTTAAGCTGTTATTAACTTTATTTGATATATGAAGTGACAAGTCTATGTAAACGTGTTGAAATATAGTTAATCTTCAAGCTTCAATAAAAATAATTTTCCATGTAAAATTAATTATTGTTTTAACCAAATATTTTTAAAAAAAATTCGCTTTTTACAAAATTTATTCTCAAAAAATAAAACTCGAACAAGGACTATATAATTGGGTTGTTTGACAGTCAGATGACGCGACGAAGTGTAAAGTAATTCACCGAATCTTTCTTTCTTTCTTTCTTAATTTATCGAGTAAGTGGGCGAGATGCTTGCCGACATATTTATATTTTTTGTCCCTTCCCTTTCTTTTCATCTTTATTCCTTATCTTTATCCTCCCCCCCCCCCCCCCCCCCCCCCCCCCCCCCCCCCCCCCCCCCCCCCCCCCCCCCCCCCCCCCCCCCCC
>CAIGRN010020743.1:0-12572 GCA_903798345.1 Fraxinus anomala
AAATAAATGACGATTCTATGAGTTCTACAAAATGTACTATTATTTGATTTTGACTTGTAAGAAAATGATGATGAAAGACAAAACCAAATTATTTGTAGAGCTCCACTTGGTGAAAGAATGCAGAGTTGGTAGCTCTTCATTGAGTGTGGTCACCTAAGTAATAAATTTAGGGGTAATTTACAAAAATGTCGAATTGCATGATTGTCAATTAAAAAATGTCTAATTTTGATAACTCTTGAAAAAATGACTAAATTTAATATTAAATTGTCTATTACACCCTTAATGAAAGATAAAGCATTTTTTTCAATTTGTCATGAATTTCGAAAAGAAGAAATAGCTTTCATGAGAAGTTACATTAAAATAACATTTTAGACATTTTAAAAGTTGATAGATATTTAAACCATGTTTATCTTGATATTTCATTTGTTTAGAACGTGATTTCATTCCGAACATGAAAGTTCTTTACATTTCATAAAATTCTTGACATTTGAAATGTAGTCCTCGATATTTAATATGTGTCAATGAGAGATGCAACATTTATTATGATTTGACATGTGTACTTAAGTATAACAGGTTTTGTCAAAATTTTATCGGTCAACAAAATTTTTAATTGTATGTACATTGTTTTTAGTGTGAAATTATAAATTGTTAATAATGATATTTTGGTCAAAAATATTACGAAACGGACATTGAATAAATTTTACACATTTTTATATATGATCTTTTGAAAGTAGACATTTCTTGTAATTTCCACTAAATCTAAGGCGGACAAGTGCCATTTAACCTTATTTGTAATTTCAATTAATTTGTTGGATTGACAAATGAAAATACTGAAATGATGTGACATGACATGACAGCTTATGATTTATTGTCCAGACAACATTCATATAATTTATTCCATTGCAGAAGTCAAAGAAATTGGATGGGACTGGGAACAAAAGTATAAATTAAGGGACCCAATTATGACAGCATATCTACAGAAAATCAAATGAAGAAAAAAATGTATGATGAAAAATGTGCCACAATCCTATTTCTGGTTAGGCGAGTACAGCAAACAAGCTGGCAATAAGAGAGACGCTCTCCCTCCGTTGGGACCGTTCCCTTTCTGTTTCCATGTGACATTCAAATTCAAGGTCCTGTTAAAAAAGCAACTTCCAGCTTGGTCCTTGTAGTTAAGTACCAATATCATATATTTCTTATTTTCGGTGAATATGATAAAACAACTTCCAGCTTGGTCCTTGTAGTTAAGTACCAATATCATATATATCTTATTTTCGGTGAATATGATAAAAATTTCTCATAACGTGTGATAGAAAGAATTGTAAGTATGATTTTCTAAATGTACGCCTATTACACTTATAACTTATTGTTGGTTTATAACTTGAAAATCAGCCACTTTTCTGCATTTTCTACATTTATATTCCTACCTTCAAATAATTAATCTTGTTTATTTTTAATAATTGGAAGGGGTTGGTATAAGGATGTTAACTGAGGGCGAGTCAAGCATTGAATTTCCCGTGCGAGTCAACTAGTCCCATTAAGAGGCTAGCTCGTAGAGTAAGTCAAGCCACACTTTGATTGAGCGAACCCAGTATTACAGGAGCGAAGCGACTCGATTCACTTCTTCTAATACCCCTAAATTGGTACAAAATATGAGGGCGTGGCGTAGAAAGAAAAATCAAAGCATCTGATTTTCGTAGAGGCCTTTCATATTTTAAATGGGGAGGCAGAATACTGACCTAACAAAAATGCATGCAGCCAGTACTGAGGATGAGGAATATTAATTGTGGTCCAATACCTTTAAACTTCCGGTTCATTATTATCCTTCAAACTGTTACTATTATTTTTTTCAGAAAAGGGGTGGGTAGTTTATTTGTTAATAATTGAAAAAGTAAGAAGTAAAATACAAAACTTTAAAGAGGAACAATTGTAGAAACCCTATCCAAAATAATTGTTAAAAGTACCAGAGATATTAACTATTGAGGTTCAGTGAGCAGCACCATAACAAGGATGGAGCTAGGAAAAATTATTGGAGTTGGCTGAAATTTAAAAAGATTTCAATGAACTCATACGACCTAATTTAAAAGACTAAGACATGATACTCGTGACAAAGTGGGTTAGTTGCTCGAGTAAATAAAAATCTAGACGTCCTATTAAATCTTTGTAATTTTCCTTAATTTTGAAGTCCTCTAGAAAATATAAAGTGGTTGAAACATGGTAAGCATGAACAATTGATATATACCCCCAATAAAAACTAAGAAAATAATTAATGAGTACTCTTCTAGAACACATATCTCAAAAATATTTGACAATCAATCATTCCGAATAATCAATTTCTTTTTATCAAAACACAATAAAAATACATGATTGTAAGCCATTGTTCTCAAAATAATATTCGAATTGAGCATGAATCTTCTATATCAACAAACTTTAATCACATCTAAAGTGGAAAAATATAACAAGTATATCGTGGGTCCAATGAAATAAATTTATTTTACGTATATGTTTGAGTCACTTCAATAATATACTTATAATCAAATAGATTTATAGATAAAATTATAAAAATATTTTTTATTGACCAAATTAAATATAGAGAAAGCTACATATTGATAATATCTATTTCATCATCAATATTAGTAATTTTTTACTTATAAGTAATAAATGAAAACATAGATAGAAATAAAGATTTAATCACTTCAAAGCTTCCCAGTATTAAAATAAATAATACATTTTAATCGCTAATCATTAAAAAATATTTAAATTCAAATTTACTTATTTAATTATAAGTAAATCTTTTAAATTTAGTCAATCATTTATGAAATAAAATGCCGAATTTGATAACGAGTTATTCACGTTGCATAAATATGAATTAAAAGAATATAATATTGTGGAGTATTTAATAAGATTTTGATAATTGGGCGTTCGGTTGAAATTGAAATTTATTGGGTTCAAAAGAATTATTAGACTGAATTTAAGAATTTTTTTTTCTTTTTATACATTTCAAATAGCATTTGGGTTGGGGTAGGTCTGAGCTATATGAGTTCACCTGGTACTAACAACTTTATCAAGGAATTTTTCGTCTTAGTAGGACATTTCCAAAGAAATAGCTTAGCAGTGACATTAGTAGCAACTGGGATGATTTTAGGCGCTATTATTTCCCTTTAGCTATATAATCGTGCGAAAAACTAGAATTTAAAACCCGATTTCCTCCGACAAAAGAATTGTAGGTGACATTCTCGCGTCATATTGTCCCTTCCCGGAATGAAGATCTTTCGTTTACTTTCCTTTGAAAATCAACTTGTCCCACCTTTCTATGTAAATGGTTTTTTTGTTTTTTTTTTTTTTTACACATTTTAAATAAAATTGTTTTAGACCTAACAATAACACAAAGAGGCTTGGATCCCACTGAAAACGAAATGGATTACTCTAAAATGTTTCATAGTTTTACCTTATGGTCTAGCATATTGGGGTTGCTAGGCTCCTATCTCATGGGAGGGGTGTTCGCATCCAACTCTTCTTGACAACATCTTCTAATGTGTTAAGTGTAAATAGTCTATATAAATAAGACAACTCTGATCGTTCCTACTTCTATCACAACCTATTGGCCCCTACTGATTACTGAGACATCCTCTAATAAGCAAGCTTATATACATTATAACATTTGTCGAGGTAACAAAACAATATTCTTCACGTAATATTGATATAATATAATTTTATACTTCTTTAAAAGCATTTAATTTGTTAAAACAAAAGATTTAATCAGTCTAAAAAATAAAAAAATTCACAATTCATGTAAATTCAATCTTACACAATATAATTAAAATATTTGTAAGAACATACTTGAAGGGAAAAATAGTCATTTGGTGAAAGTAGCACTTAAATTTGATAAATTTAAATAATTTTGAGTGGGCTCAAGTTCTTTAAAAACGAAAAATTTTTTTTTTTTTTCATTTTAAATAAAATTGTTTTAGACCTAACAATAACACAAAGAGGCTTGGATCCCACTGAAAACGAAATGGAATACTCTAAAATGTTTCATAGCTTTACCTTATGGTCTAGCATATTGGGGTTGCTAGGCTCCTATCTCATGGGAGGGGTGTTCGCATCCAACTCTTCTTGACACCCCGATCATTGACAACATCTTCTAACTTGTTAAGTGTAAATAGTCTATATAAATAAGACAACTTTGATCGTTTCCTACTTCTATCTCAACTTATTGGCCCCTACTGATTATCGAGACATCCTCTAATGAGCAAGCTTATATACATTATAACATTTGTCGAGGTAACAAAACAATATTCTTCACGTAATATTGATATATTTTATACTTCTTTAAAAGCATTTAATTTGTTAAAACAAAAGATTTAATCAGTCTAAAAAATAAAAAAATTCACAATTCATGTAAATTCAATCTTACACAATATAATCAAAATATTTGTAAGAACATACTTGAAGGGAAAAATAGTCATTTGGTGAAAGTAGCACTTAAATTTGATAAAGTTAAATAATTTTGAGTAGGCTCAAGTTCTTTAAAAACGAAAATCTGAAAATTCTTTTGTTTACCAAAAAATCATGATTTTTCAGCTAATTTAAAATTCGTTACTACCCACGTAGCAATTTCTCATAAATGAATCGTTGGATTTTTAATTACTATTGTATTTGAAGAACAACGAGTTATGAACTTGATGTCCAAATTTCACAATGATCGGACCACGGATGACGACTGAAGTATCAACGCTTAATAACAGCTATGCAGCTCTTCAAATACTATAAATTTTCTGCACTATTGATATCGAGTTTTCCTCTATTTTGGTTAATGCTCCTTTGTGCTAATAACGTGTTATGAAATTAAAAGAACTATAAAGAAATATAAGAAAGTAGATAGAGTCAAAATACAGATGTATATTTCATTATAACATGACCCCTATATGCATGGTTTCAATGAGAATTACAATCTACATAAGATAAATTTTTAATTTTGATAATATTAAATAGTCATAACAATTAATTATAGCAATTTTCATTAAAAACAATTGAATAAAATATGGATCCCACTTCTCCAAAATATATATCCTATAATTTAATCTCTGCCTACTAAATAGGGGTGTAAAATGGATCACACTGTGATTTAGGTAACTAGGTGATGACTCACAACCACTGCATTATAACGAGCCACGTCTTGCTAGGCCAACAAACATCAATAGGTGACTTAGTTCGGCCTAATTTAAATCTCCATAAGAAGTTAATAAATTAAAAATAAACTCATTTTGTTTATACATGTTTCGACCATCTATAATTTTCAATATAGCTTACACTAAGAGGTGTAAAATGGAGATGGTCAGGTCCACTCCCCCCACAAGCACGGTCCACCACGAGCCATGCCTTAACAAGAAGAATCATGCTACAGAAACATAATGATTAATATAATCCTTAACATAATGTCACATGACATCTCATCATTAGACTGTTTTAAATACAGTCAAAATCTCCATCAAATTGTCTGTTGTTTACTGGGATTATATCATTGCATTTGTTACAATTTTTCTGTGAAAGTAGCAAAATCATAACAAGAAAGATGTGTGAGTGGAAGCCAGCAGTGAGTCATTGAATTTGTTGTGCAAAGGACGAACAGCTTTTTTGTAATCTTACCAAATGCTATACCATACGAGTAACAACTACTGAGATGAAATTTTATTCATGCAATGTAAAGAAGAGACAACCTTATGTTCATCATCCTGCCACGACTCTATACAATAAATTATAGACAAGATTAATGTACGTGTATATATCAGACAGTATTCCCCTACCACATTTAATGTAACCCCACTTGGCCTTGAGAGTTAATATATGGTGTGACCAACCCTAGCACCATAAGAAGCCTGCACCATTTTGAGTGGTCCATTGGACGACTTCTATCTTTATTTCTTACTGACATTTTGGTATAGGAGGTTAGTATCAAGTTGTAGAGTCTAATTATTGTTGTTATGCGTACTCAGTATGCAAATCGACCTCGTAATTTCGATTTTGCTTTAATTTTTTCTTATAAATTGGGAGCCGTCATTAGGATTCTATATCGTTATAAAAAAAAAATGAGTGAGATGTTAAAGAAAATATGGTGTGCATTTTTCTCTTGTAAGTTTCTTTTCATCGTAATGAATTACTGTGACGAAGGAAGAATACATAATCTCACATTTAAACGAATTTCTGTAAGTCTTGCGGGTTCTTTTATGTCTTTATTTCCTTACTGTAATTTTATTACTTTTGATCGTCTAGAAAGATTTCCAATTCTCAACCATTAATTTGAGACCACTCAATATTATACATTTCAATCTTATTCAGGTGTTCATATTGAACATATGATCATCAAGGGTTAAAGCGTCTATTTCATTGAATTAATGTCATTTAAGAATTAATTGATCTCTCCCCTACCATGACATGTGACACTTGCTTGACACGTACGAAGCTAATTCTATGATACTCTAAGCGTCGTATAATTTTTTTTGTCTCGATAATTTGTTGGTTTAATGCAAATATATTAAAAATAGGAATTAATTTTCTTTACGGTAAAAGTTGTATTGGAGTATGGTACTACTACTAATGCTAGGAGGGACGTAGAGCCAAATTCTCAGTATACGAAAACAAATGAAAGAAATGGTAAGATTAACGATTTCCGGACCAACTTATAATAAATATAGAAAGTTCTCCCTAATTGTCCAAGTGGGTTAATACCCTAAATAATCACTAAACTTTGCATAAAATGGCTGTTTTCAAACCAACCCATACTGAATTTATGGCAAGGTACAATTAGTCTCATGTGAATTTGTCCATAGAGTTGACTAATTCATGCACAATCAAGATCTCTTTATTAGAAATATTAATGATTAATAATTTTGAAGAAAATAAGATTTGCATTTGTAGGTCAAAACTCTCGATTACAAATTATGATTGATAATAATGTCATAAGGTCCCTTGTCATCATCACCCTCTAAATATTTTCCAGAACATTAAACCGTTCCTCGTCAATATTGGAATGTCGGACCGCCTCAATTTTATATTATATATTCATATACCCTAATAATAAGCAAAAATTCTAGTTAACAATGCTCTTTCATAAGCACTTGCTGCAAACTGTGGTGTGAATGAAAACCCTAATAATGAATTGGAACACATTTCATCCAATTCTCAAAAATAAAAATTTGGATCAAAATTTCAAAAAATAATCGGATAATAATCAAGAAACGAGATAGAACAAAAAAATAATGGATATTTGTGATGATTTTTTAGACCAATTCTCCATCTGGCTTCCCCTATGTTCTTGACAATAGGCAACTCCAATTTTGTGAAGTAAAAATGTCATTTTGATCGTTCGAGCTATTCTCTGAAGTAGTGCGTTATTTCAATGTTGTAGTGTGTTGTGCTTAGCATTTGACTTGATGTATTTACTCTATCACTTCTTATCGGACCAATCGTTAAAAGAAGCAAATACAACTATGTGTAATGATTAAAAAAGATAAGGTAAAATTACTTTCAAAATATGTTTAAAATTTTAGGCAGATTTACTTAATAGTAAATTGATTAGAATTAATTTATAAGTAAATTAAAGAGTGACATCGATCTTCGAATTTACTTATAAGTAAATTGGAATTATATAACCTAGACCCAACGGTTCCTATCTATTTAGGTATACTATATGTATCTCTTGGGGATAAAATCATCAACTAAATTATGCTTTTTTGTAGATTAAATTTTTTAATGGTGGCACATCACACACAAAAACGTGGTAGAGTGAGAGAGAGCATTTCTTGTGAAATAAGCATTGAAAAGTTTGGGCGTGGCTTTGAATTGTGGGGACACTGAGAACTTAAAAGTCCAGAATTAAAATTTAGATTTTAATTTAAATTAAATTCAATAATTAATTTTATTCACATATTTTATAGAATTCACAATTCTTCAATCATATATTTCATCAACTTTTATCAAAATTTATTAAAAATCTGATTTTAATTCCCATCAAACAAGGAGATATGTAAAACAATTCAAAAACAATAATAATTGAGCCAATTCAATACTAAAGAAGAATAACATGTAAGATGTTTGTAATTTAATTACATATTTTATAGAATTCACAAATTCTTAATCATACATTTCATCAATTTAAAAAATAATAATAATAATCCATACCAAACATGGGCCTAGTAAGACAATTTAGACAAAATAATAATTGAACCAATTCAATACTAGAGAAGAAAACCATGTAAGATGTTTGTTATTTATCTTGTTCAATTTTGTTCAATTTAACATACTAAGCCCCTATTTGATTTTACTAGAACTCGGATTTTTAATAAATTTGTATCTAAGTTGATGAAATTTATAGTTAAAAAGTAAATAAACGTTGTTAATATCATAAAATACGTGGTTAAAATTAATTGTTGACTTTGATTTAGATTTTTATTAACCTTTTTTCTAATAAACCAAACAAGGGCTAAATATACACTTGTAATTCCGCTTTTTAAGTCTTTGATCAGTTAAAGAAAAATAGTAGTGAATCCACGAAATATATGGATAGTAATAAGTAATAATTATAACTGTATAACTAAAATTATTGTTTACTTAAACTGACTAAGGGTTAAATGAGTGACTGAACACTCAACTTTGAAAGAAGTTCCGATTTGAGCTGTGGCAAGTAGGTAAAAATCGACTGCATTTTAGTTCAAGAGAGTGAAATTTGGACCTACAAGTTAGGTTTTAAGCCTCCATTTATAATTTCAGTCGGAATCAAGCATTGATTTCAATTACAATTCGTAACTTTTGCTCATTATTATGTACAAGATCCACTATTAATTCCTGTTTATAATAATTTTATAAATTTGTCACATGGAAGTAAATCTTCTACAAGGTATGGCTGACCCCATATATGTTTGGAAAACTTTCTCCCTATGTCTTCTTTCTTATAGAAAAGGAATCTACTAACATAATACCATATAAAAATTACTTCTTTTTCCCGTAATTTTGAAGTCCAAGAAATAAATAAATAAAATATAATTCGTTACAACCCTCTCTTTTATGAATTATGCTACACTACTATAAGGGGGCACATAGGGATGTCCATAATGAACACCCGACGGCCCCCTATTGGAGGGGTGTCGGACACCCCTATGTAAAAGATTATGTTTGTGTAGCATAATCCCTCTTTTATAACCAGAGAGTCTCAAACCAGTTTCTTCTGTTTCTTCCTCATAGAGATAGAGAGAGATCACGAAGAAGCTGAGGCGCCTTACTTACAGGCTTACAGCAACTAAAGGAGGCATCCAAAGGGATCGCATTGATCTCGATTCTGTGTTTTCTAAGTTCAACTTCGATGCTTATTTTAGGTTTAATTAAACTGTATATACTGAATTTGGATCATGCGATCCCTTTGGATTCATCCTTTGGTAGCTTCCAACATGGAGATCTGACGAAGGTTTCATCACATCGCACCATGCCCTGCAAATTCACTCTCTTTTTACTCTTATTATATGGTGAAGAAAGAGAGAAGAACTTTCGGTTTTTTCTTATAAAATGCAGGCAGTGAAAGGAATCTAGTAAGTGTGTGCAGTGTAAATATATTTCTTTACTTATACATATGAGATTTCTACTTCCAGGTTAGGTTTTTTAGCTTAGTTTTTGCTTCTATTATTCTTGATTTTTATATTTTCTAAATTTATTAATTTAGAAGTCGAGTTTCTCAAGATGAAATAAATTTATTCATCTAAATTTTGTTTCAAACACGACCCTCTATAGACGAGAAATTCACATTCATTTTTTATTCTAAATTAAGAACCTAATCCACAAAAAAATTGTGAATCTATGAAAAAGAGGACTTCACATTCATTTTCTTATCAAGAATTAACCTTATCCATGAAAACTTAATTTTCACAGATGAATCGTAACCAAAACTTGAGTTTTATTTATTCAAATTTTTTCTTAGTGAGATTGATAAACTTTATTTTTAGTATCATTTGAAAATGGAATGTGTTAGGCGTAAGTGAAGGTTGAAGGAAAGTTAGGTTTTAATCTTTTAATTACCAATGATTTAGCACGCAAAAATGTAGACGCTGAATAGACGTACACATGGTTTATATAATGATTGCAAATACTATGGCATGCTATCCCTATTTTTATTTTTTCTAATATCAAAGAAATTTCATATTACATATTCGACATGAAATCTTGTTGCTTCACAAAGTCACTATTTTCGTTTCCTTGTTCGGCTACTTGGTTATCGAATTCCCTTACACTCTCACGCCGGTTCGGCATCAATCTCAATACATGATTTTACGATTCCGTCCATAATATTTGAGCCTATACTCCATCAGATGGGCTATGTGAGCCTAAAATTTTGTTTTGCAGATAGTTGTTCAATGTAATTAAATAAATTAAACCTTAGGAATAGACGATACCATAGGAATAATTATTATTGAATCTCGTGTTTGTCATTGAGTGGTTGTAGCATTAAATGAGTGGGAAAACGGATTTGAGTTCTCCTTTCTGTTAAACTTTAACTTCAACAGTTCGACCATGCATTAGGGTACAATCATGTAGTCTCTCAGTTGAAAAACGTCTTCTAAATATTAATTTAAACTATTAGAGAGAACAAAATGCTTTCATTCTCATGCAAAAAATTCATTTTACTGTCAAATGTGTAACGCATCTGCACAATTTTGTGCTCATACTTCAACTCGAGACTTTTAGTCAAATGAATGGAATAATTTCGATCTAACTTATACATAGAGATTATAACAAAGCGAACCGGGGCCGAGGCAACCATTATCGTCCCCTGTCCCGTTAAGGTGGGTCAAGGCATGACGAGACAGGCCCTTTGCCTCGTTTATTATTTTTATTTGTTTTATTATTTTTTTTCATGTCTTTAGTTGGTGAAAATCATTAAGGGTTCGTTTGATTGTAAATGTGGAAAATGGGTAGAAATTGTTTTACTGAGAATTGTAATTAATTGTGTTTGATTTGTATAATTTTTCATCATTCGTTTGACTTTGTTTTGCATGAAAATTGTCAATAAAGTGATAAAAAATTTTACCATTGTATCTAGAATTTTTTCCAATTGCTTATAAAAAAAAAAAAAGTTGGAAAATCAATTCCCACCAGATTGGTTTTCCACAAAACCAAGGAATTGGTGAGCATGTGAGCCAAATGTGAAAAAAAATTTCCGTGAAAAAATTTTTCCATGGAAAATAAAGTATATCAAATAAGGCAAAAGTGGAAGTTGGAATTTGTTTTCTATTTTCCATGAAAAATAATGGCCTATCAAACATGCCCTAGTTTTTTTTTTTTTTTTCAATTTGTGGAAAAATGTTCACTTTAGAAAGAANAAAAGTGGAAGTTGGAATTTGTTTTCCATTTTCCATGAAAAATAATGGCCTATCAAACATGCCCTAGTTTTTTTTTTTTTTTTCAATTTGTGGAAAAATGTTCACTTTAGAAAGAATGATGATTATTTTCTTTTTGTATGATAAATACTAATATTTTCAAATGGACTTTAAACGAGGTGGATAATGGGGCAAGGACCTCCATGTACCTACCTGTTCCCGTCCCCTTCTTCATCCCCATCCCGATCCTCGTCTTTGTCCCAATTCCAGGGCAACAACCCCTCTTCATCCCGGGTGGATCACAATTATCAAGTTTAATGATTTTTTTTTTTTCATCACTAGTTATATAAAAGCTTAAAATATAATAAATTTGTTTATTTAAATTTTTATTAACACCGGAATTCAGCATAAGCACTTGCTTCTATATGAAAGTTAAGAGAATGGCCAAACCTCGGGAATGCTGCATTATCAAACTGAAAGGGACCTTAGAAAATAGCAGGCTTATGAACTTGAAGATCCGGTAGGAAAACCCATCCTGCACCCATGTAACGCTTAACACCTAAAGAAGTACTACCAATAACTGCCTATAAAAAAATTACTATGTAGGTTTTGTTTGATTCTCATTATTTTTTTTCAAAATATATTTTTATTTTTTCTTTTTAATCATACATTTTTCATTAAAATAATATTACACGTGAATAAAAAACTTTTACTTCCTTTTTAACCACACATTCTTCATCAATTTACTAGTCTAAAATACATTTTTCAAAAAAAATGGAGCTCAAACACGCACATAATCTTTTCATTGATCAACTTTTAGTTGTGTCTTTTGTTGCATCTTAATTGTGGAATAAAGAACCAGTTTAATAAAATTCACGAAAGGATTTCAGTTGTGGGCTTAGCTTAGCTCGGTCCCACCTCAAGCGTGTATGTGTTGCACACTTAGGGTCCGTTTGATAGCAATGGTGGAAAATAGGTGGAAAGAAAATGAATTTCAGGGAAAGTAATTGCCTAGAACTTATTTTCCAGGGAATTGTTAATTAAGTGTATTTGATTGATATAATTCTCCATTCGAAAATTTTTTAAATTTTGGATCTTTTTGTCAAAGTTTAGTGTTTGTTTGACTTTGTTTTACATGAAAATTGTCTACTAAAGAAAAAATAAAAAAAAAATTACAATTGATTATGAAATTTGTTTTCATTGGGAAAA
>CAIGRN010020751.1:4638-16360 GCA_903798345.1 Fraxinus anomala
TTTTTTTTTTTTTTTTTTATAATTTCGTATGAGTCTCGCGTTGATCCCACCACAATGTGAGAGGATGTCAATAAAAATGTCAAATTTTTTCTGACAAAGTGGTTTAATTGAATTATGCTACATACTCCAAGAAAAGATCTTCAATTTCAATATATCCAATTATGAAATCAACTCATTCCTACATAATGCTTAACTTATTTTATGTATTCAATATATATCAAATTTCACATGAAAAATCAAAAATTAATCTAAACATGTAACTTATTCACCGTTTATAGATCAATTAACTATTCAATATATTTTTCATTGACAGTCATATCAACCAACTCGCATAAGCACACAAAAATAAAATATTTTTTAATTTTTAATTTCAATTTCAATTTTTTTTATATCTAAACTAATGCAATAAAAGCACATAAAAACATAAGAATGATACAAACACACACACAAAAATAAAAACAAAATAAAAAAAATAAAAACCCACGTGTTTCCACCTCCAAACTTAAACTAGAAGTTAGCTCCTTAGTCTTGGTTGATTTAAATGCTCCGCGACATCATGTTCTTGTGCAATACAGTCAAATAAAGTATTAAGATCAAATAATTAGAACAAGTATTACTTAACTTTAACATCTAATAAACCACTTACATATCGAAGATCTAAGGGAAACATGATATGGATGATGAGTCCCTAAAATTGAATAATAAAAAAATTAATCTAAATCTAGAAATCAGAATAAATTAAAGGGATAGAAGTATTGAGTTGTCTCCCAACAAGCGCTTGTTTATAGTCTGTAGCTCAAGTTTATAGCGGTTGATTCATGGTAGTTCAAGTTGAAAAATTTCACCATTGTACTCATTGCAATTTTCAGTATTTCATCATCTTTTAGCTCTCTAAACTTTGAATTCTCCGTTCTCGTCTCTACCAAGAATTCCTCCAAATTTCAATTTTTTCTTCTAGCAATTTTGTTGAATGAATAGTTCATCTTTATCAATACAATTACACTCATCGAGGGTTGATAGTTTTTTGAATGGATTATAGAATTTAAAAACTTTTTGTTTCTCATCTATTATCAAGATTAGCTCACATTTCTCCATATCAATCAAAGTTCGACCTGTTGCTAAGAATGATCTCCCTAAGATTATTAGAATATCCATGTCTTCTTCTATATCTAGAACAATAAAATCTGCTAAAAAAAATTAATTTGCTAGCTTTGATGAGTATATCTTCAACTTTGTCTCTTGAATATGTCATGCTTATATTGGCCAGCCGTAATAACGTCGCTGTTTCTTTTGCTTCTCTCAATCTCAATTTCCCATATATAGATAAAGACATTAAGTTAATAGTTGCACTTGTATCACATAAAGTATTAAAAGTAATAGTTTCTCCAATTGAAATAGGTAAACTGAAACTCTTTGGATCATTGAGCTTCTGAGACGGTTTCTTTTGTAATCTTGTTTTTTTGTAAACTTGAACCGCTCTTCTCTGTTAGTGCCACAGTTTCAAATTTTGGAAGATTTTTTTCTTTGATATCATGTCTTTTCAAAATCTTGCATAGTTTGGAATCTGTTAGATTGTATCTATGAACGAGATATTGATGTGGAATTTCTTTAGCACATCCAAAAACTTCTCAAACCGTTGGTCTAGCTTGTGTCTCTTCAACATTTGTGGGAATGGAATAGGAGGCTCATAAGAAATGATAGGAACGGTTGCCTTAACTCGTGGTGTATCTTAACTCTCTTTAGTAGATGCCTCTATCATTTTTTTAGTCTATTCAATTCGCTCATTATCTGAAGAAGGTACTGTTTCCTTAGTCACAACCAGCCTCTTGATATGTATTTCTGGTAATTGCACCCCACTCCTGGTGGTGATTGCTTTTACAGATGGGTCCTCAATTATTTCATCTCCCAAAATACTTATGGCCATTACCTGCTTTTTGTGATTAATCTTAGTATTACTTGGCAAGGTACTTGGTACTCTGCTTGTCATAAAAAGTGTCATCTATCCAACTTGAGTCTACATGGGTTTAATAGCAGTACTCTGATTTCGAAGAGTTGTTTTGGTTTTCTTCATGAACTAGTTGTTAGCTTCCATGTACTGATTTCTTTTCTCCATAAATTTCCTGAAAATTTCTTCCAACTGCAACATCTTCCTCAGTTCCTGAAACTGACCATGTGACCTATTCTGATTATGACCACCCCAAGAGAGATTTGGGTGATTCCTCCACCCTGGGCTATACGTAACTAAAAGTGGATTGTTCTGTTGACATTTTCCCCATTGTAAGAAGTCCACTTGTTCCATACCTTATGCTAAAATTGGGCAAACTGCTGTATTGTGATCTGCTCTACACTCTTCACAACCTGACTTTTTGGCTTGTGCAACGTTAGCTGTCTGTGATATGCTCTCGACCTTATGGAAATACGAGTCGATTTTCGCAAACAAGGCCGAGTAAGCATTCACCTCGTATATACCACACGCTTTCTTTGAACAACCCGTTTAGAAGCGCACATTACTGAAGTAGTCGCCACAGTCTCGAATAACTTCAAAACTTCGTCAATTGTCATTGTAGATAAGGAGCTCTTAGACGAAGAATCCACCATGCTTTTGAATGATGGAAGCAATCCCGTATAGAAATATTGGACCTAGAGTCCTTTGGTAATATCGTGATGAGGACACTTCCGTAGCATGTTCTTGAGCATGTTCCAAGTTTCATCAAAAGATTCTGATTTATTTTGACGAAAAATAGAGATGCCATGCTTTAATTTTGCAATTTTGGTCGGTGGAAAGAACTTTGTGTAGAATTTCTGAGTTAGGTCGTTCCATGTGCTGATACTGGCAATAGGTTGAGAATCCGACCACTCCAGTACTTTATCTCATAGTGTGTGTGGGAACAGCCTTAGTCCGATAGCATTATCTGAGATACCTTGATATCAGAAGTGTTGATACATCTTCAAGAATCGAGAGACGTGAGTATGTGGGTTTTCTTCAGCTCTGCCATAAAACTGAATTTACGATGAATGTACTAAGATCACTAATCCTTATGTAATAATTCTTTTTAAACTCAGTTGTACACTTTGACAATAAGGTGAAATATTGACGAATCAATGTTCATAAATTATTCAACAGTCTCTCTCGAGTAATGTCAAACATATTCTCATATATGATCCGACTATATTTATATGACGGATACGAACATACAAAAATGCATAAATTTTTACTATATATTTCTATCTCCTATCAGACCATATGACAATTTATATATGTCGAACTTATTTCCATTCTTTCGAATGCATGAAATAGATCACCACACTCACACAATCAACATGTACAATAATCGTGGAGAAAATAAATCCATATAAACTATTCAAATAATCAAAACGTGTTTTTATTGTCAAGAATGTAAAATTAAGAAAAAATTAAGAAATAAAAATCATATTATATTGTTCATTGTTCCCTAGTACATGATTAACCTAGCCTTGCATGATGAAAGGAAGAAAATTAGAAAAACAATGAAGAAACGATATCACCAATTGAATTCTTGACTTTATTCTTCGCTTCGGGGTGTTGTTCTTCACGTTGTCGTTCTTTTTCTCATCTCAAAACCCTTATGCATATGTTTTTTAGGTCAAAATGAGGTCTCCCCGTATTGTGATTGATTTTGCTGTATATATAGGATACCTTAAATCTTGTTACTAAAGTAGAGTTTCAGTTGAAAAATGAAACAAAATCTCGTCAAAAATTTGTACTATGTAGCCGCATAGTATATTTATAAGCGGTCGCATAGAATGATGTCCAACCATCAATTTTGGTCTGGAAATGAGATCGTATCAAATTAGACATACACGGCTGCATAGGTATACATTTTTTTCCACCAGACAATCTTTAATGTTTTGGTCATATCTTTATCTTCTGATATTCGATTGAGGTAATGTAAAATACGTTGGACAGCTAACTCAAAGGATTATAAATCTGCCAGAAGCATAATATTTCCAATTCAAACATTTTTTATGCCAAAAATGGGCTTCAAATTGAGACTGAAAATCCGAATAACTTTTTTCGGCTAAAAGTTGATATGTGATAGTACTTGGACTATATTTCATCCCCTTGACTTCTTTCCTCATCCAATTGATGCCTAACACTCTCAAATTTCCATCGTGAGATTCGATGTAATTTTTGAGTTTTTGCGTTTCAGTCCCCAAACTTGTATTTGATAAAATTGAACCATTTTCCACTATCTTTGCATTATTTTTTCCAATTCTTCATCAAAATTATCACATACATTTCAACAACTTTATTGAATTCTACCAAAAAATTAATTTTCATCCGATCCAAACATGATCTTAGTGTTTTGTACTCTCAACCAGACAACTAAGCATTCATTCACATCTTTCCACAATTTAATATGTGAGATCAACGTCTTTGTTCGTTAAAAAATGCATAATGGTTGAATTCCTATCTAGTTATTACTTTCAACTAGACTAAATTATTTATAACTCGTATCTCATAATTGCAACCTTCCATAATTCACAAGTTATCAAAATAACCAATCTCCGACTAAAAATATAAATGCAATGAATGTAGTGTTTAACCTTAAAAATCTAAATGCATTATTTTATTTTATTCTATCACGCGTTAATTTCTTAGTGCCTGTTTGTTCCACATTTTGTATCAAATTTTTAATCGAATTATAGCTGTTATGCAGTTGTGTGTGTCAGTGGAGAGCCGTTGTGTTTGTATTTTCGACTCACTCTCTCACTACAATAGTTGCTTTTCGTTTCGTTACTCTGAAAGTAGCTGCTCTTTGTAGAGGGCGGGTACCACGCTCAATAGAACCATACTTTGCTATGTCAATAGGAGAGAGAAGCAAGCCACCCGTGAGAGAAATAAATGAATTCAAAAGATTTTGGGCAAATCCAAAGAAGGTTTTCACATAATGCAGTGAAATTACCCCTCCACATTAAACCAGTTTTGATTAAGAGCATGTTTGAGCCCAATTTTTGATGAAAATATATTTTTGAATAGTATTTTGATAGAGAATATATGGTTAAAAAATAAGAAAAAAATTTAAATTTTCGTGTAATATTATTTTATTGAAAAATATATGATTGAAAATAAAAGAAAAAATATATTTTAAAAATAATGAAGACCAAACAATGACTCAATAATGACAACTTCGATATTTTGCTAGTTGTGCAGTCAACATTTTCTACAAATTGGGCCCCATTAACCTTTTAGACGGTAAAAAAAATGCAATGTTTAAAATCAAGACTGGGCATCGACATGGAAAAGAGAAAGGGTCAAGGTCAAAACATTTAACTGAGGTTAAACCGGGGTCAAATCGAGATAATAAATAAATATTTATAAACATTTAAATTTTATTTTCACAACAATATATAATTAATTTTTTTACACCGTCGATTCAAAATAAATACAAATATGTTAAATGTATGTTTTTTAATATAAGTTTTAATAGTTTTTAATTTGTTAAATCACTTAAAAACTCATTTCAATTTTATAAAAATAATTTGTAAGATTAAAAAAAAAAATGTTTAGCAATCTTATAGAATTGAAGTAATTTAATTTTGTAGTCATGCACCATGTGACCATAACTAATATTGAAAAAATGTGCTTTATTGAAATTTGTCAATCTCATATTGAAAGTGTGTTTTATTGAATTTTGTTAATCCCACATTGGAATTTTATCAATTATGAGACTCGAAAAATTGTTATAAAAGAGCTCCATAGGTAAAAAAAAAGTGGGTAAATGGGTTTCCATCTCTATGGTAACCTTTTTATTATATATTAATTTTTTTAAAGTTTTGGAAACTGGTCCAAAAACCGTAATTGGTTCGATTTCTGGTTTAATTGACCAATTTTTTTGATTATTTCACCATAATTAATTAGTTATTTTAGTGTAATCGAATTGAATATTGAAAAAATATATTAACAGTTGGTCAACATAACTCCCAAACATTAATATATTTTGTTGGATTAAAGAAATTAAGATTGCATCTAACTGGTATCCATGCATGTGCTCTTTAAGAGCCTCACTAATAATTACTTCATTATTTTCCCATTTATTTAACTCGAGAGAGAGAAAGAGAGAGAAGAAGAGGGAAAAGGAAAGAAAAGAACAGAAAAGAAGGAACAGAAAAGGAGAAAAAGAAATAGTACTTGGGTGCTTCATTCTTCAATATCTACAGGTAAGCAAAACATCTACTTATTGAAGAATGGTGTTAGATCTTAGGGTTTATGGAAAATTTGTTTATTTTCGAAGTTTAGCAAAAATTAAAGATTATTAAGATGTATTTAAGAATATTATTTCAAAGAAAAATGTATATGGATTTGTAAATTAGAGCTTTCATCTTTAAATTTATTTATGTGTGCATGATATCAAACACTTGGACGTGTTTGAGCTACGTTATTTTAGGAGAATGTATTTTTAAATAGTAGATCGATGGAGAATGTGTGGTTGAAAAAAAAGAAAAGTCATTGATATAATGGAAAATATTATTTTATTGAAGAATGTGTGGTTGAAAATGAGTAAAAAAATGAGAATGAAATTTTAACGTAGCTCAAACAGGGACTTGATTTATGATGTATTAGAGTGAGATAATGATTTGAGGTTTGATAACTTGATTTTCGTATTTCGAACTCATTTTGTGCAAAATTCATATAGTGCTACTGTTGAAATTCTTCCCAGAAAGTGCTATTTTTTTCAATGATTTTGGAGACAGTTTTTCATATACAAAAATTGGTGCCAGATTCAATATTCTGGAAATCTAGTGCTAGTTTTGTCAATTTTGTTTTTATTAAATTCATTGTAGTCAAAGAAGATCAAAGTCAGCCGTGGGTCCAGCACTTAGCTGGCATCGTCGATGCAAGTCACGATTTGGGTCTTTGGTGATTCAGGACGGGTCGTCTTTGAAATACTGCATGGAACTTCATTCTTCAATATCTACAGGTAAGCAAAACATCTACTTATTGAAGAATGGTGTTAGATCTTAGGGTTTATGGAAAATTTGTTTATTTTCGAAGTTTAGCAAAAATTAAAGATTATTAAGATGTATTTGAGGTATTTAAGAATATTATTTCAAAGAAAAATGTATATGGATTTGTAAATTAGAGCTTCCATCTTTAAATTTATTTATGTGTGCATGATATCAAACACTTGGATGTGTTTGAGCTATGTTGTTTTAGGAGAATGTATTTTTAAACAGTAGATCGATAGAGAATGTGTGGTTGAAAAAAAAGAAAAGTCATTGATGTAATGTAAAATATTATTTTATTGGAGAATATGTGGTTAAAAATGAATAAAAAATGAGAATGAAATTTTAACGTAGCTCAAACAGGGACTTGATTTATGATGTATTAGAGTGAGATAATGATTTGAGGTTTGATAACTTGATTTTCGTATTTCAGACTCAGTTTGTGCAAAATTCATATAGTGCTACTGTTGAAATTCTTCCCAGAAAGTGCTATTTTTTTCAATGATTTTGGAGACAGTTTTGCATATACAAAAATTGGTGCCAGATTCAATATTCTGGAAATCTAGTGCTAGTTTTGTCAATTTTTTATATTAAATTCATTGTAGTCAAAGAAGATCAAAGTCAGCCGTGGGTCCAGCACTTAGCTAGCATCGTCGATGCATGTCACGATTTGGGTCTTTGGTGATTCAGGACTCCAGCAGAAACTTTATGACGTACCTTGCAGTTGAAATTGTTCGGCCATCATTTCTATAAAAATCACTCAATTTTTTCACCTTCTAACTTGTTTTCCAGGTGATATATTTATATACTGATTTCTTCAATCTGATTTCTCGATCAATTTTTTGATCTACATACTACTATATTTTTTTTATTGTTTCCTTGTTTGCATTAGGTTTCAAAGAGGCATTGATCTACATAGTGTTGAAAAACCCATCATGAAGATCGAGGTTGTGAGCAGGAAGATTATAAAACCGAGCACACCAACTCCCGAAAATCTCTGTACATACAAGATATCATGCGCAGATGCGCTTAGTCCAACTATGAACGTGGTTGGACTTCTTTACTATACATCAAATGATAAAATTGGACATTTAAACAACTTGGAAAAATCACTGGGTCAAATATTGCCACAATTTTATACTTTTGCTGGAAGATATATCAAGGAGAATCAATCTGTTGATTGTAGCGATCAAGGAGCTGAATACGTAGAAGCTAAAGTCGACTGCAATCTTGTTGATATTATAGGCTCAGGAGTCCAACCTGTGGAGCTAAATGATCTTCTTCCAGTCGAAGTTGGTGCAGCTGATGAAGCCACTGATCCAGTTCTGTCTATTCAAATAAACAAATTTAAATGTGGTGGAGTAACCATTGCGACGGCCATTTCACATAGGGTTGTTGATGCATCCTCACTTGGCACATTCTTATCTGCATGGGCAAAAGCGAGTCGAGGAGATGATAGTACTGAACCCATTATTCCAAAATTTGACTCCCCATTGAACTTTCTGCAGATTGAGAATTTAGGTGAGATTGATTCTGGAACCACAAGGACTAGGGATCCTACCCTTGTGACCAAGAGGATTTTGTTTGATAAGAAGGCAATAGCAAATTTAAGAGCCAGAGTGAGCCACTTGTATGAAAAAAGTGATCGTCCACCCTCAAGAGTTCTGGTTGTCTCTTCCTTTTTGTCAGAGGCTCTCATGCGCTGTGATCGCTTAAAACTTGGGAAATCTCGGGCTTGCCTCATAGCGCAGGCAGTTAACTTTCGCGAAAGAACAATTCCACCTCTATCGAAATATTCTTGTGGAAACTTAGCGTCTCAAGGATTGGTAGAATGCAGTGCAGAAGAAACCAAGAGCTTGGACTTCGAACACTTGGTTCCTCTATTGGGTAATGCTATCAAGAAAGCCGTTTTAGACTGTTCCAAGATCTTGTCAAATGTCGAGGATGCACGCAAAATCCTCTTCGATGCCGTTGCAGGTGCAATTGAAAAATTACATGATGGAAACTCGAATTCTATATGGTTTAGTGACTGGTCTAAGTTCGGATTTTACGATAACGATTTTGGTTTTGGAAAACCTATTTGGACAAGCAGTGCAAATCTTCCAATGAGTAACGTTATCATAATGATGAATACCAAAGAGGACGATGGAATTGAGGCATGGGTGCATCTACATGAAAAAGACGTGTTTTATTTCGAACAAGACAAGGAAATCAAAAGGTTAATCACTTAAAGTATGGAGAAACTATCAATTGCGAGGGTCAAATAATGTGTTCTGTAATTTTAATTCTACTTCATTTGGTGTCTTGGATTATGGTGAATCTTGTTTGATACTTATTTAGGCATTGTTTGTGTTTGATGACTTTGCATCAGTAATAATGTTCGTGCAGTTTATGCCTGATTGTTCAAGACTAACTAGGAAAGGGGTGTTCTTATGTATTTATTTATATATAATTGTTGCACTTGAATGATTCCCTAGTTTATACCCTTTTTGGGGACATGTGAGAGACGAGTTGTTCATAATTGACTATCCTTATGTTGTTCCTTCACTAATTTTTTGACATCCGAATATAAACCAGTTTTTAAACCATAAACAATTCAAGTTTTCGTCATGTGATTTTTTAGTTGTACCTGCAAAGGTATCGAAGAGGATTTTATGTCCATGCTCACCATTTGACAAGATTTTGGAACAGTCCAAAATGGCTTTCTTGGCAGCATTACCTAGAGGAACCAAGAGTGCAATGAGCGAGCTAGAAAGTGAAGAAATTGATTGATTTATATAGAGGTGATGGTCTTTGATCAAGTCTCCGTTTTGATAAAATTATAAATCATTGAACTTCATTTTCATACATTTCAATAAATCCACTAATATTATTCAATTATCCACTACTCATTTTTATTTGTTTATAAATTAAATCGTTTATAATTCTTTGCAAACTGAAGCTAAAAATATTATTAGGGGTCTATTTGATGTAAATTTTTATAAAATAAATTTTGTGAAGAAATATATTTTGAATTACTACAACAAATCCAAGTGAGTTAGAGCATCATGTACTCTTTGATAATGAATGTTGGAGAGTTTGGGTTAATGAAGTAATTGATAATGTTAATTTATACCGTCCCATACGTGTTCTTGAAGATTGATAAGTGCGTTTGACAAACTTATTTAGGTCACAAAATATGGATAATTATTGGTAATTATATCAAAATATGGATTAATTTTATATGAATTGTGTTTTGTAGGATAACATTGATGAATATGGTGGAATTTAGGAAAAATGAGGGAAAAATGACTAAACTAGAAGAAAATCAAAGTTCGGAGATCAACGTGCAAATATCCGAAAGACAACCCGGGAGAAAAAGCAAAGATGCGAAGGAGTAAAAAACCAATAGAGCAAAAGAATGAAGTGTGGAAGAAGAAAAAGTGAGAAAAGAGATCAAGAAACTAGAAAACGGAGTTTGAGAACCAAAATGCAAAGAAAGGAAGTTTTCTTGAACTATGTGATCGCTTAGTTCTTCTTACATGCTGTTGCATGTAGTACTTCAGAGAAATTCAGGGAGAATTTTCTTCTTCTATGCGACCACACCCCTTAATACTATGCGGTCACATAGTATGTTCTCGAAGAAAAAAATCTAGTTTCCTTATTTCAATACAACTCTTATGGAAACGAATTTTTGAGGCATGTTTTAAAACCCTAGAATCGTCCGGAACGAAAAAAGGAGACATTCAAAGAAAATTTACATCGAATAATGAAGAATTCATCATTTAGGTCCTGATTTGAAAGCTTGAAGTGAAGGTTTCCAGATTTTCTTCATATTTCTATGATTCGAGTAATGGTTTCCTTTTATTTTCTATGTAATTCTTACATTAACATGCTATGCTAAATTCAATTGTATGGGATTGATGACAAAACTCTTTAATTTTTAGTTTCTAATTCAAGACTTGTTATTTTTAGTTTAATTCTTGCATTGTGATTCCATAAGCTTGCATAATCATATTGTTTTAATATTTGGGCACCATTAGAGCTATAAGTTATTTATTCTTAGTGTTGAAAAATCCACGATAGGTAGAACACTATTTATAGAACACATGAATAATAAATATTAGGAATAATATTTATGAAGTGTGCGATCGTGTGTGATAGTCCTAAATGTCAATGCATGTTTTTCATATGAATGCAGCCTATGAATATGATCGTCTCATGATAAATATATGTTTATTAGATTTTGAAAAAGAATAGTAAATAAAAGTGGAATTATCGATCGTCACAATCGCATGGATTGAATTAACTATCACAAGTTGATGATTAAAATTAAGAATTAATTAGTGGAGTTAGAAATCCAATACCTTCGTCACTTTAATTTAAACCAGTATTCTTTGCTTTCATAATTATAAAACATAGTTAGATATAAATCGAACATATTTTGTTACAATTACGAATTTAAATATATCGAATACTCTAGAATTAAGCTTTATTCCCTGTGAGACGATAACTCTATCATCACAATTGTTACTTGTACAAAGAAACCGTTCGCTTGCAGGATTATAACATAACAAAGATGCATTAGAAAGTACAACTGCATGGCCAATTAGGTACATCGAAATGAAATAGTTGTAATCACAATAAAGGAATGATTCAATTCCTTTTTTTTTTTTTTCATTTTCATTTAATGTGAATTGAACATCTAGTTATTTTTAAAATCAAGAAGCTGATGGATGATTTATTTTTGATTTGC
>CAIGRN010020770.1:0-15450 GCA_903798345.1 Fraxinus anomala
AACTAAATTATCTAACGTACACAATTTATCGAATTTGGGTTTTAAAAGTATGAATGTGGATGCTACAACTTACAATTTTACATATGGATCCCATTTAATTTGTCAATCAAGATTCATTAGTATTACATTGTTCGATCGAATTCTTTTAAAGTATTCAATTGACATCTCTTGAGTTCTCATTTAGTCTATTTAACTAATTCAATTCAATATCTCTATATAAATTAATCTTAGTTAAACGAAGTATTAGTTCTAAGAATTCATATAATGATCGCAATAATTAGTTTACGTATCTCTACACGTTATATTAAATTATCAAATTTTACTATGTAGTCTAAATCTAAAATTCACATCTCGATTCGTAATAGATTCACAAAATCATTGAATAATTGGCCAAAAAATTCAAATCATTAAATTCATGAATAAAATCAGCACGTATACATTTAAAGAATTAAAATCTTGAATAAAAGAAATAAATGGTCACACATAGATTATATTGTTCGCCCTAGCTATTAATTTAACTACTCTTAATAATGAGAAAAAAAAAAGTATAGAGTTTATAACCGGATTTTGAAATCTTGATCATGGAAAGAATTAGATCTTGCACCCAAAATCTTTTTCAACCTCAAAAGTCTTCAAACCTTAACTTTTGCTCTTTGATCTTGATGATGATGTGTTTTTCTCTCTCCTAAATTGTGTTCAATAGATTTGTATTTATATCTTCTTTGAGTTGGAAGAGTTTAGTTGAATTGGGCTTTTAAAATTGATGAATTGCACTTCAAAATCCCATGTAGTGGCGTCGCGAATTTGATTTTTTACTGAGAGTGGGCGCCGAGGTGCCACCTACTCCCACTGTCTTTTTCAGTATTTTTGTTATAACTTTATTTTCCAATATTCAATTAAAGCAATTTAAAATGCGTTGAAAAGATAACTCAAAAGTCTACAACTTTACTATAAATAGATTTTTTTTCAATTTAAACGTTTACTATGTCAAAAATGAGTCTTAATCTCCGAATAAAAATCTGGAATATATCTGTGCGGTTGAAAATTGATCTGTGAAAATATTTTGATCATATTTCACTCTTTTTTGACTTCTCGTTGACCCCTTGCATTCTCTAATATTCATCGTGGCGTTCGATACAATTTTTAAGCATTTACACTTTAGTCCCTAAATTTTAGATCTTCCCATTTTTCGTCATTTTTTTGCTTTTTCTTTCAATTTCACTTCATTTCACCGAGTTTCACCTAATAAACGAAATATACAATAAATTAGGTTATAATTGTTTTAAAAAATTATTAAATATCTATATTTTTATATTCAAATAAGTGTATAAAATATATTTATCAAGAAACATTTATTTTTACTCATAATAGGATCAATACCTAACAAGACACTCTGCTTAGCTTAGTATATAAATTATCAAAACCTATGCAATTTCAAACCAACTGTTTCAATTTTGCGATATTTTTGTTCTCCCCAGTTGCATACAGTGAGATGGAAAAGGATAAGATCACATGATGCCCAATGTCTCCACTTATACTGGAGAGTAGGGGCCCCTATTAATGCCTTTTGCCCAAGCCAAACAGCCACCTTAAAAACTCCAACACCCACTCCAACCCTATCTTGACCTTTTCCAAATCGAATCTATAAGGGTCAGGTGCCCCTAGCTATTTTGTCCCCCATCAAGTACTTAATCCCTTGACAGATGCTAATGGGATGCATCTCACAACAGTCTAACAGTGACAGCAATTTAGGCTTACAAAACATTGAATTTCTCTGCTTTTACATAAGCAATTCTGTCAGAATTAACACTGATGCTGCCAAAACATTGAATTTCTCTGCTTTTACATAAGCAATTCTGTCAGAATTAACACTGATGCTGCTATGGCAGCATCTGTTTGGTTCGTCTTTTTTTTTTTTTTTTTTTTTTGGTCCAATCAAAAATCATCAAGTGTCTTTTGTATTAATTATGACAGCATATTTTTCGTACAAATAGCATATCTCCAAAACATTAAAGGTTGTTCTCTTTGTGTTTTGAATTTTGAATTCATTTCGAATTTTGTGTTTTGAGTGTCATTTTGAAAATGTTGAAAATGTATTCTTTTTGATATTTTAAAAAATTGTTTTAAAAACACCTAAAACGTGGTTTAAAAATTTTAACTTGATTATAACTGAAAACACCCAAAACGACATTTATCGTTTTGGAAATGTCGTTTTGAATTTTCTTTATAAATTTTAAACTTGTTTTCAAAAACGTTTTTTGGAAAATAGGAAAGAGAACGCGTTTTCACTATTTTGAAAAATCAAAAACAGAAAACGACTTGAAAATAGTAAAAAAAACATACTCTTAATTTTCTTGAAACTTGTACATCTCTCTTGGCAAAAGGAGCAATTGAATATCTTTGCTAGCCAGAGTAGACATTCAAATATCCATCCTACATCCATTTGTCAAAGTATTACCAAATTATAATTGGTCGAGCACAATAACATCTTAAGCCCATATTTGGTGTAAATTAAAATCAATGTTGTTATCTTTGTGTTTTAATTTTGTATTTTGAATTTTGAATTCACTTTGAATTTTGTGCTTTGAGTGATCATTTTAAAATTGTTGAATATGTATTATTTTTGATAGTTTAAAAAATTGTTTTGAAAATACCCAAAACGTATTTTGAAAATTTTGACTTGATTATAACTGAAATCACCCAAAACGACATTTATCGTTTTGGAAATGTCGTCTTGAATTTTCTTTATAAATTTTAAACTTGTTTTCAAAAACGTATTTTCGAAAATAGGAAAGAGAACGCATTTTCACTGTTTTGAAAAATCAAAAACAGAAAACGACTTGAAAATGATAAAGAGAACATACCCTTAATTTTCTTGAAACTTGCACATCTCTCTTGGCAAAAGGAGCTATTGAATATCTTTGCTAGCCAGAGTAGACATTCAAATATCCATCCTACATCCATTTGTCAAAGTATTACCAAATTATAATTGGTCGAGCACAATAACATCTTAAGCCCATATTTGGTGTAAATTAAAATCAATTTTTTGGTCAATTTTGATTTTAAAAAAATGAAATATGTGATCGAAAAATTATGAATCCTATAAAATGTGTGACTAAAATTAATTATTAACTTTATCTTGATATTTTTATCAACTTTTAATCTACACCAAATATGGGCTAAATCTTTTTCAAGATGCAGGAAAGCAAAAACTTTGTTGAAGCAGCTTATCAATAATTTAGGATTTATTTGACAAGACTTCTACTTTTGCTTCTACTTCTTGTAGAAGAGTTTCCCGACGAAGTTACCATAAACACGTTTCCTCTAAAAACACTTCTAATAAGATAAAGTACTTCCAAAAATTATTCGGATATGTTAAAAAAATAACTTCTTATCTCATAAGCAGTTTTGACTTCTAAAAACCATGCCAAACAGACCTCTATTGACAAACAATTGAATCCATTAATCCCTTTTTATAGTACATGCTGTAGTAGTATATATGTAGCCAACATATATACTAAATTTCATTGTGGGACACGTCACATTCATATGGGACTCAAAAAGAAAAAAAAATTCGAAAGCACTGAGCAATTTCAAATAGCCAAGTGTGAATAGCTGCTAATATGACTACAAAATAGTGTTGTGATTGACCATTCTATTAGAACAGAGGCACTATGCAAAACAAGAATGACAGTTCCTGCTGGAATACAAAGGATGAAAAATGGTACATAGTAATGCATTATATGAGGCCCCATCTGAACCCACTCTTGTCACACAAACTAATCACACAAGCAATAATTTCATTACGACTTGCGTTCCGTCGGGTAATCACCAAGTTTCTCCATCTGCCAGCTTTCGTGTGGGGCGACATGGTCGTGGTAAGAAGTATATAGCTGAAAAGTAAAAGATGAAGATCAGTTTTTCTGTACAGTAAGCCTCCTTTGAAACAATAACTGAAAAAAAATGGAGATTGTGAGCGCGACTCGGGGCTTTCCCGTCTAAATCATAGAGGAATAGAGAAAAGGCTATTGATTATACTTCTCTTATAAAAAATATCCAATCCCATAAAGGAACGAGATATTTCTTGTCTTTCATCCTAGTTATCGTTATCACGATCGTAATCTTACCGGGTAAATTTTCTGATCTCAAGGATGTATTGCTAAGTTAGAGTAGGGTCGGATAGTCTACTTAGTGAAATGTCCCCGCCTTGTCTGTCAAAAGCTACTTTCAGTCCACTTGTTGGTAGAATAAGGTATAGTAGAATGAAATTAAAGGAAAACTTATATTCCGTCACATTTTTCATTCTGTTTGAATTTTCCTTCCAATCTAAACCTTGGATATGACTTTCACTTCTACTTTGCAACTCGTAGTGTCCTTTTCATCCAACTTTCCACCCTACCAACATACCTCTAAGTCGACCATTGCTACATACTTAACTTTGATGTCAAACATTTTCAATCTAAATTTGATTTGATATCATTGAATTACAAAGTGAAAAGTAGTATCCACTACTCTTCAAGAAACACTTGGTTGACCATCAAAAAAGCTCATGTGATATAAATACAAAAATGTGTCTGGTTTAATTTAATGCATACAATCCGTTAAATCGACATAACCCACTACTTGTTACTCGTACACCAAGCCTGGAAAGCAATGAGCGAAGGTTTTAATAAATTGAAAAGAAATTGAATGAAGCCGGGACAGAACTTAGTACCTCCATTTTTGTTAAAAGCTCATTTGCTGTAGGGGCCGAAAGTACAATGTCCCTAGCACCTGGCTTGATGAATCCTTCTTCAACACCTTTATCAAATAATGTGAGCAAAGAGTTATAGTACCCATCGACATTGAGCAAACCAACCTGTTCAGATAATTACTCAAATCATTAGAAAATAATCCAATTGACCTAAAACAATGGGATACAGGTAGATACATCACCGGCTTTTTATGAATTCCTAGTTGTGCCCACGTTATCATTTCCAACAACTCTTCCATGGTTCCATATCCTCCTAAGAAATTTAGGACAAGGAAATGCCAATCTCTATAAGTTAATGGAGAAAAACATAATAACTCTTCAGAATAAGCCCGTCTTTGGTTCCACAAAAAAAAGCGGATTAAAATTTAAGTCAAGTCAACAATTAATTCTAATCACACATTTCATGGGACCCATAATTTTTCAACCACACATTTTATCAACTTTTAACAAAAACTACTAAAAATTTGATTTTTATCTAAACCAAACATGGGCTAAATTTGTTACCATTCCATGTACTTACCTGGAAGAGCAATAAAGGCCTCTGCCTCCCTAGCCATTTCAGCTTTACGCTCATGCATGTCGGAAACAATTCTTACGGTTCCAATGGTTTCCCCTGATATCTGTCAATATCACTCATCAATGACCCCTTATCTGAATTAAACTAATTTCACTGCAGGACATACTTAAACAGTTCCATAATGAGAACTAGTATTAAATGGAGTCAACAATGTGCATAACCATGAAAGTTCAATTCAATTTTTCCATTGAAGCTTCTGCTCATTGCAGTTTTTAAGTATAATTGACATGCCCCGAGAAGCAAAGCCGAGATAATAACAAGCAACTGATTTTAATGCAAAATGAAAATGTCAAAGAAATATCAAAAGAATAGCATCATTATCTGTCCTCTAGTCCCAAAAGACATTGATAATTAGGACCTGATTTCATCTTATCAATACAAATTAACAAAGACGGTGAAATGAAATTAACTAATCAAATATTGGAGCTCAAATATTATTGAAGAATAGGATAAGGTTCCAAAATTTTGTGGAATTACCTCAATAGGAACAAGAGCTTTCGGAATGACTCTGCAATTATGAAGCAATAAACCAGCTAAGTGCTATGAAAATAAAGACAACAGAGTGCCTAAACGGGAAAAAGAAAAAGTGAAAGTTCGATGACCAACATGAAACAACTACGTCCATTCCGTGACTAACAGTGTTTTAAACCCGAATAAATCTTACATACCCAAGAACATTGCAGCCACCATCATAGACTCTCAGAGAAATTAGCCCCATTAACCCAACACTTCCTCCCCCATACACCAAGTCTATCTTCCTATTAACCTGTCATCAACATCCACAAAGCATAAAATCATTAGCATAATAATCAAGTCAATCCCACTATCCAAGTAGAACTTTGACAAGAACAAAATCATGAGATAGTAAGGTTAAGCCCTAATCTCAATAGTAAACTTAAATAATGATTAGACTCTCCAAAGTCCAACGAGTTATCAAAAAATCCACCATACCATGATAAAAAAAAAAAAAAAAAAANATCCAAGTAGAACTTTGACAAGAACAAAATCATGAGATAGTAAGGTTAAGCCCTAATCTCAATAGTAAACTTAAATAATGATTAGACTCTCCAAAGTCCAACGAGTTATCAAAAAATCCACCATACCATAAAAAAAAAAAAAAAAAAAAAACACAAACAAAACACACAAAGGGATTCTATGAACATGTACAATATTCAGCAACATAGAAAAGCTAAAACCATTTGACACGAAGTCACGAGAATCCCATAAGCAAAACACAAAAGTCAAATATTTTGACATCAAAAGACAGAACAATAAAACATTATCGTCAACTGCTGTTAAACCAAGATCAAAATTCAATCAAAGATTGACTCATAGGAACCCACCAATTCATTGCCCAACTCAATAGCAGCATCACTGAAGACTTTCCTGTTACCCGGGTGGCTTCCACAGAATACACAGATCTTCTTGAACTTGCTATCGCTTCCTGTATTGTTCTCCATTCAATCTCCACTTATTAAAAAATAAGAACTGTTTTAGTATATTGAAAATTCAGTTCTTGATACCATGTATGTATATAAACGTATATAAGACAATATCAAACGGAAAGATGAAATGGGGAAGTGAAGTGAGATAAAAGACAATTTGGGTATTGCTTGAATTTAATGAATTAGGCAGTTGAGGCCAGAGATTATTAATAAATTTTCAAAAGCGCCTGCGCTTATGTATGTGTATTTTTGTGCACTCACCAATGATTAAAAAAACATAAGCAGCCCACATACTCTACTCTATGTCGGCATTTAAATTTTGATTGAGAAATTAATACTTTGATATTTAATGATTCCATAAAGCAACGTTAGAAAGAATTTGTTATTAAGAGTAAATTTCCACTTTCCCACTCCAATAACGTCAAAATAGGATGTCAATCCTTAAAAATCTGAACTGAAATTGACCCAAACGAGTTGACTCACTAAATTTTCATCTTTTGCATCCAAGGGTCCCATTTGATAGCTTTGCTTCTACTTTAAGTAGAAGAGTTTAATGGAAAAAAATTTAGTATTTGATTATTTTTCTCTAAAAGTTCTTCTAGGGAACAGGGAAAATCTCCTTGTCCCGAGATTAAATCCCGGATCATGACAGGGAGCAGACCTCCCTTCAATAGGGGCGCCCTATCTTGACCCGAGATTTAATTTCGGGACGTATATCACGGCCCTAGTGAACAAATCATAACAAGAAAGTTATTCAAGTATATTCAAAATCAACATTTTACGTTCATAAATAATTTTTGACTTTTTAAAAAATCTACTAAATGAACCCCTTAATGATGTCAAAATATGTTTATCTGTTATAAATTCGACACCACACTATCCAGTTCATGGTTAGTTAGGTCATAATAGATAGGTCGTGCATGACCCAAACGTCTAGTCTCGCTGAATCATGAGACAAATCTTCATGGACTAAACAGTTTGTGGCCTAGCTAGCCATGACAATCAATTCTCAAACTAAAAAAGAAGTTTATACTGGTAAAATTTTAATAATGATTGGTTAGACCATTTCACGGCATTTTCAAGTCAACCGTCCGGTCCAATCCACAGCCTTGAGAAAGGGTCCAAGCCTACTTTTCACTCGGGTTAATCCAAATCTGCCTATTTTTTACGAGTTTTGCTATGTTACCGTAGGGGTTAACATAAGGGATGACCACGTGGCCAGTAAAACTCATTTTTGACACTCCTTGCATCACTCTTTAACTTGTTTTTTTTTTTTTTTTTTTTTTTTTTTTTTTTTTTTTTTTCTTTTGCCCCTTTTTTTTTTTTTTTTTTATATTTTTCTCTAAAAGTTCTTCTAGTGAACAGGGAAAATCTCTTTGTCCCAAGATTAAATCCCGGATCAAGACAGGGAGCAGACCTCCCTCCAATAGGGGCGCCCTATCTTGACCCGAGATTTAATTCAGGGACGTATAGCACGGCCCTAGTGAACAAATCATAACAAGAAAGTTATTCAAATATATTCAAAATCAACATTTTACGTTCATAAATAATTTTTGACTTTTTAAAAAATCTACTAAATGAACCCCTTAATGATGTCAAAATATGTTTATCTGTTCTAAATTCGACACCACACTATCCAGTTCATGGTTGGTTAGGTCATAATAGATAGGTCGTGCATGACCCAAACGTCTAGTCTCGCTGAATCATGAGACAAATTTTCATGGACTAAACAGTTTGGCCTAGCTAGCTATGACAATCAATTCTCAAACTAAAAAAGAAGTTTATACAGGTAAAATTTTAATAATGATTGGTTAGACCATTTCACGGCATTTTCAAGTCAACCGCCCGGTCCAATCCACAGCCTTGAGAAAAGGTCCAAGCCTACTTTTCACTCGGGTTAATCCAAATCTGCCTATTTTTGATGAGTTTTGCTATGTTACCATAGGGGTAACATAAGGGGTGATTATGCCCTTATGTCAAAGTGAATGGTAACATAGCAAAACTCATTTTTGACACTCCTTGCATCACTCTTTCACTTGTTGCTTTCTTTCTTTCTTTTTTTTGATCATTCACTTAGGCCGCTTAATTTTCTTATATTACGATAAGGTGATTTAGTTGATTGTCGAGAATCTTTGATGCTCACGTGATTAATAAAATGATCACATAGTCCCAATATGAAATTTGTTAGTCAAACAACAAAAACAAAATTATCTTTTTTCAATAAGAAAATAGTTGCAATTTCAATTTCAAATTGAGGCACTTTAATAAAAAAACATGATGCTATTGTGACAAGTCCAAGAGCAAAAATAAATAATCGATAATAATAATAGTAATTTGTAGGTACATAATGAAAGTTTTGATGTATTTCCCGAATAAGAAATATTTTTATTTTCTGAAACGAGGTTGGAGAATATTTCTTATAAAGTGTTGAAATCTACGGTTAAGTAAGTGCCAAGATAACATGGTGTTCCATTCAATAAGAAAATTTTGGAGAACCGTAAATAAAACTCAACATTGGTTAGATAAGTGAGGGTAGGACATTATCACTTTGACTAGGGAGTCGTAATTGTATAAGAAACTTGTTATGTTTAAAGTCGACTTTTATTTTTCAAATAGTAATACTATAAATTATAATTGTACATTACATAAGGATGTTATATTTAAAGTTAATTATTTTTTTTTTCCCTATGTAAGGAAGCAACTATAAAATTGACTACATTTAAAGGTATAAATATGTTTAAAATATATAATTGGATTACTCGTAAATATTGAGTTATTAACAGTACAAGAAACAGACATACATCACGAGCCAATTAACATTCGACTGACTTCTAGTTTGGTCTATGTATTTCATTTAAACTTTATTCATGAGTTAATAAACAGTTGTGCTACACTAACAGGGTTGATGTGGCCGTGTACGTTCAGCATTATTCGTTAATAAATATGAAAAGCAGATTGCACCAAAATCAAGATATTAAAATACTACTACTTGCTTTGGACTTGATATTTAAACACGTTTGATAAAAAAAATTGAATAATAAATAAATAATAGGACTGAGATAGACACAAAACCTAACACAGGTTCGATGGTTAGATTGTCTCGTTTCAACTAAAGGGGTGACTAAGCCATTTGAAAACAGAGAATGAGGGTCATACAGTATATTGGTCCAAGGATCTCTAAGGCCCTTGATGATCCAACTACATTCTTTGAGACTGCAAAAATATATCTATCTGATAATACTTTTAGGCAAGTTGACGATTCAAAAATTGCTAGAGATTTGTGGACTGCCCTTGATACATTGTTTTGATGAAGACATTGCCTAATAAGATATACTTGATAGAAAACTATTCAATTAAAATGGATAGTTCAAAAAATTTAGAGTCCAGTGATTTATCATTGATGAGAATCCATCTCACAATGACAAGAAATTTGCAAATGAAGATATTGAAGTAATCCTCTTAAACTCTTGACCTGGGTCTTCTTCGAACGTTGAAAATTCTATAACATATGTAAGTGATACTTTTAACTCAAACAATTGTCAACGATGTTATAAGGTCTAGAGACTTAGGTTTAAAGAGTCTAGAAGTGGTACTAAAGAAGAACAATCATGTTACATGTACATCATTTTTTACACTTTACCACGTGATTCTACACTCTATAAATTTATTCAGACACTTTATAAATCCTTTGTCATGAAAGACCTTGGAGATTTTCACTTTTGATAATGCTTTTAAGCGCTCTAGCTGCTCGTTGGTTCCCAAGCCCGCGCCAGTTGTTCCATGTAAGGCAATTAACACACAATTAAACATTTTAAAATTTTCACAGTTTTTTCACCCAATTAATACTTGCCAACACTTGCAATGTTAATAATCATGTTAAAACAAGAGTGTAGAAGTGACATTTTTCAAAGAAAAAAGTACGTTTCTAAATGATACGACAAAAAGTAAAGAACAAATCATTACCAATAATAATAATTAATATAANTTTTTCACCCAATTAATACTTGCCAACACTTGCAATGTTAATAATCATGTTAAAACAAGAGTGTAGAAGTGACATTTTTCAAAGAAAAAAGTACGTTTCTAAATGATACGACAAAAAGTAAAGAACAAATCATTACCAATAATAATAATTAATATAAAAAAAATAGAAGAAAATCCAAGAAGTACAAGTGTGGCAAATTAATCCATTTTAAGGACCACTATGATTCTAAAAGGATGTTGATAGTTTGCATGTAATGATAGTTTTTGAAAATGAAGTGAATAAAGGATGGATTTATTGATTCAAGCGGCACATTTTATGTGTTGCGTTAAAGTAAGGTTTTATAATCGCAAGTTAAGGTGAATTGCACTACATCTTAAAATTACTACAAATATTTAGTCTCTGTTTGGTAAGCATTAAAATTAATTTTTTAGTAAATTATGATAAAAGTTGATGAAATGTATAATTGAAAGTTGTGAATCTTATGAAATATATGGTTAAAATTAATTGTTGATTCTGACTTAGATTAAAATTTAGATTTTAATTCCTATCAAACATGCGCGTAATATTTCTTTTTCTTTTTAATTTATGTAAAATGCTTGGAACATAATTTAAGAATTCAATTTGTTTCATATAAAATCATAATTCACATGAACCTTAGCCATTGTTTGGCCTCATTAAAATTTTTAATTTTTTTTTTTAATTTTAACCCCACATTCTCCAAATAAAATAATATTACGCATAAATTTAAAAATTTTCATTATTTTTCAACCACACATTCCCTCCATCAATCACTATTCTAAAATTTATAAATTTTCCAAAATAGGAGGCCAAACAATGACTTGATTTCCAAATCGTGGAGACCAATGATTTCCCCAAAAAGATAAATCAAATAGAAAGCGTACACTATTAAAAGCATCTTCAAAAGACTCTTTAAATATGAGATTCTCTTTATTTTAACGAGTATAAAGAGTCAACATTTAAAATCATAATTCAAAAGACTCTTTAAATTAACATTTTAATTTAGAGAGTGAGTTTGACTTTATAATTAAATGCATTCAAAATATTTCAATTTTCAATGTATAAAAATAATAAAATAATCTAAAAAAAACTAGTTAAAGTAAAAGATAAAGAAAAATATTAAATATTTTTTCAGAGTAGTAAAATTAAGTGTTAAATATAAAGAATTTCTTTGAGTACTTTAAAATTTTAGAGTAATGCTATTTAGTCTCACTGAGGTTATACCCCAACTTAGATGGCTCTAAATCATAGGTTAAATGAAATGTGCAATTAAATTATTCGTTTAATTTCACATATCATTTAATGCCACATTAACGTTATCTAGACTAAAGTTGTAACTCTAGTTGGACTACATAGTATTACTCAAAATTTTAACTCTCTAAATTTATAGATACTCTCCAAATAATAGAATATGCTCTTTAAGAATAAAGAGTCTCTTGAAATCTTAAAAATGCTCTAAGTAGCGGATTATAAAATAGAACGAACCCAAAATATATACGATGCAAAAATTCTCTCTCTCTCTCTCTCTCTCTCTCTCTCTCTCTCTCTTAGCTTTTCTATTTTATATGCATTAATTGATGAGAATACGAACACTTTTATAGGCGAACATAGAAAAATCATAGTTGGCTCTAAAAATATCCTTAAAAGGTTGCTCAGTTACCTTCAAAGTTGTAGTTAAGAAACTACTCACTTATCAATAGGATTTAATACATTAATATTTATTAACCAACTTAAAATATAGTTCTTGTTTGCCCCCATTTTAATGAGATTTTGAAAATAAATGTATTTTTAAATAGTAATTTTTTGGAGAATGTGTAGTTAAAAAAAGAAAGATTTTTTTTTTACGTGTAATATTATTTTATTTAAGAACGTGTAATTAAAAAAAAAGAAAAAAAATATAATAATATTTTAATGGGTCCAAACAAGGGCATAATAATATTAAATCCCCTAAATTTTGTCATCATGATTATTTACGTGAGCTTCCTAGTACTTGTCGTAACGGTCTCTTTCATCCTAACATAAACCCTTCGATTTTAGTCAAATAAAAGCCAGTTGCCATCCAATAAATCAGGGAACAAGGATACGAAAAACAAGTGTACAACACCAAGAATAATTCAACAATATTATCTAGGGAAGCCACTTGCCTTTTCATCCAATAAATCATTGAGTCTGTAGCATGATTGATATTGTAACATACGTATTGAATTTGACTCGTTGCATCAGCTTATTTGATTCGAATCCACCCTTGAATGCTGGAACCCACTACACGTTTTATCCAAAATAATTTCAGGGTCTTGGATATTCTTGATTGATTTGAATTGGGCATTGAATTTTTGGCTGCTTTTTCATCTGTGTAACGTTAATTTGCATGATTTGATTTGGGTTGAACCGAAAGAAGTAATAGGTTTATTGATGAACTGACTCATTGGGTCAATTTTCCAAGGATTTTGGATTTAGGTTCAAGATATTGTTTACAGATCCATGGGGAGTATTGTTTAGATTGAAATGGTGTTTTTATTGAATTTAGATATTTGATGTATCTTCTTTCTACTGAAGATAAGGATTGGCTTGTGGACATAAGGTGTGTTCTCAGGCCATTGATTTTGCCTATTGAGCAAAAGTGTTTTTGTTCTGTCTCCCAATAGAAAGAAGGGATAACTATAAGGTATTCTACCAATTGCCTGGTGGATAATTAGCTCTTGTGGAAAGTGGAGTAGCCCCATTGGAACGAATTAAAATACTTTTGCAGGTATATGTTATCTTCCACGTGCTAATTTATTAATCGCCATGCCCATTATTTTCTCTTTTGTCTCACTATTTGGTGTTAGTTAAGTTCGAAATTATCGTTTATTTTGCATCTTTTTGGATAAAGATTAATGGATGAAGTTTCTTTAAGCAGTTTTACGTGTTCTTTGCCAAGTGAAGTTTAGTAATTCATTGTATGCGATTATGGATTAGTAATCCATTGTGTGTGGTTCACCATGATGCCTTTATGCACCTACTTGATACTTGTTATTGGTCTTGATTGATATTTTGCAGCAGATAATGAGCCAACCTTATGCAAGATACTTTTTTTTTATTTGTTCTTGTATATGATGCGTGTATGCACCCTTCTCTTATGATTTCTGGTTTTCTGGAGTTTTTGTTTCGAGTGATATTTCCAAAAAAATGTATCTTCCTTCGTAAGACATTTGGCAGTTATGTATTACACCTTTGTTGACATCACGCCATTTTGACATTATTAATATCTTTTATTCTTTCTCTAGACAAGAACTCAAGGCTTTCATACACTTGGGGTTTATCAATCTCTAAAGAAGCTACTGAATCAAGAAGGTGTTGCAGGGTTTTATAAGTAAGTTTAAAATCAACCTTTTTTGTACCCTTAACTATTTAATTTTCAAGAATATTAACGAAGATTATTCTTGATATGTTCCAGAGGAAATGGTGCTAGCGTCCTTCGAATTGTTCAATATGCGGCGTTACGTTTTATGACTTATGAGCAGTACCGGTCCTGGATTTTGGATAATTGATTTGCTTTAGGAACAGGACCCGTCATAGATCTTTTAGCCGGTTCAGCAGCTGGAGGAACTGCTGTTTTATGTACTTATCCCTTGGATTTGGCCCGCACCAAACTTGCTTACCAGGTACTAGGTTTTATATGTCAGTTAGCTTGTTCTTCTGAGAAGCACATCTATGGAGAATCTCCTTTAATTTGTTGGAACCTAAATCTATATGGGCAATGTATTCAAGTGGGAGTAATGTCCTACACCATCAGAATTATTGAATCTTTTCTCTTCTCCTATAACTATTTCTTGCTCTTTCTTAATTTAGGTTGAATAAATTCAGCTTTATGATTTTCTTTAAATTGAAAGTTGAAGTAAGTTTTTAATATTTAGACACCATACTCCATTATCAGCTGCTTATTTAGTCACAACTCAAAGATGGGTCATGATTTTGGTAAATGACTTGTGATAGCTAGAAGTTAGCTTAATTGACACAAGTTTTTATGAAGCATTTATGTTCAATAGTAGCCAGTCATGACTGTGATGTTTAAAATTTTGTTGTGCCACTGATTGTAAGTTTTAATACTAATACTCAATAAATATAAAACGTAACACTTAATACAAAGAGTAATGTTATTCAACCCCATAAGTGCTAAACACCGATATAGATGGGAACTAAATGACATTAAATAATAGAATCATTTAAATGCAATGTCACATGACCATTTAATTGGCATATCAAGTGTAGTCACCTAAATTAATGTTTTAGCACCATTGGGACTAGATAACATTATTCTACTACAAACACTTGCTAAATATGCAGGGCCGGCCGTGGCCCAAGGCAACCTAGGCCTTGGGCCTCAATTCTTGAGGGCCTCAAAAAATTAAAAGCTCAAAAACTCAACAAAAAAAAAAAAAAAATTCATTTCTCTTTTTTGAGTTTGGTCCTTTATTCCATTTAAAAGACATGACTAAATAACATGATGGACTAAATAAGAGGCTCAAAACACTTGGACACTAACATCCTTAATTAATTTTTTTTTTTTTAAATCTCCCATAGTTTTTTAGTAAGCTTATAATTTTTTTTTAAAAAAATAAAAAATTAATTTTTATGAAAGTTAAAAATAAGTTATTAATTTTAAAAGACTCATTTAATTTTTCAAAAATAA
>CAIGRN010020783.1:903-13238 GCA_903798345.1 Fraxinus anomala
CCCCCCCCCCCCCCCAAAAGGAGACATTTGGTGGTGATATTTGCAAGCTACAAAGGGAGGAAGGATAACAAAAACAAAGGTTGAATCTCACACAAAAACTCACCAAAACCGGCCGCATCTCTCAACTCTCTCACATGACTCTATGTATATAGGTGTTATGTTTAGTTTTGAGTTAAGACTCACTCTCAATTGGCCAAGTTAACGGACTAACAATAACCAAATCCATACATTAACCAAACTACCAACCTAACTCAAAACTTAGGCCCTACAAAGGTGTATTAATTGTTTCTGAGTAGAACCGTCACTTTGGTGTCGATAAATATTCGACATCGATTTTATCTTCATCGCATGGGTTTATTGGGTATCAAAACCCAACACTAATTTTTAACCTTAACTAAATTTATAAATCAATTTATAAATTGTATCCAAAGGAGGCATGTCTAACAAAGATGATAGTGTAAAGAATCCATTAAGTATATATTTTGAATAAATAGTTATGATATGTTGTACATGTTTAAAATACTGTGGTTTCAATCGTAAATATTTGAAAACAATAAATTTATATAATAGGACAAACAAAAATAAAAGTAAAAATGTGTTCACTTATAAGCTCCTATTTGGTTTAACTAAAAAGTTTAATAAAAATCATATTTTATGAGCATTGTAACTTTATCGATTATTTAATCATATATTTCATCCGCTTATTGTTTTTTAGCAAAACCAAACCAGGGCTAAATATGTCATTTCAAGTAACCAATTCTGGGAAATAACTTGTACAGTAACCACAAATCACGATCAGATATTAAGCATTCAACTTTTGCACAAGATTACAAAAATCCAACTTGTACGCCATTGTCATTTTTCACCCTTCCACTCAATCAATCTCCCAACTCTAACCTCACATTCTATCTTTATATAGGACACCTTCCCTTCAACAATACCCTAAACCTAGTTTTCCAAGCTAGCAACAATGGCTTCCATCAATCTTTTCTCTATCGTTTTGGTCTTCTCCTTCATCTTTTTCGTCACGTTCACTCATGGATGTGACACATGCATCCCGAAGCCACAGCCACCACCGGCGAGTCCATTCTGCCCTATGGACACCTTGAAGCTTGGCGCCTGCGTTGACCTCCTCGGAGTTGCTCACGTTGTTGTTGGGACCCCGCCATCGGACAAATGTTGTGCTGTACTAGAAGGGTTGGTTGACTTGGAAGCTGCAGCTTGTCTTTGTACTGCCATTAAGGTTAATGTGCTTGGAATTAACTTGAATGTGCCAGTTGCACTTAGTGTGCTGGTCAGTGCTTGTGGCAAAACCATTCCTCCAGGCTTCGAGTGTGTATAGATCAATATTCCAAGTTCAAGCCCTCATTTGATGTGTCTTTTTAAGAGTTATGTAGTGTTTGGTTATTTTGATAGCTGGTGACATTATTGTGCTGTTTGCTTTTTTCTCTGTGTTCTATCCTCAGTTGGAATTGTTATTAATTTATTTGTAAGATTAGGTGATTTGGCCTAATAAAAGGTTGATTTAAATGCATTTTTTCATTGTTATTTGTTACTATTTTTCAGCATTATTGTACTGTATTAGTGTTGAGTACTATTTCCTTTTAGTAGATAACCATTATTTGTTATTACTCATTAGAATATTTGATGCTAAGAAACTTCCCATGGAAAATTCTTTAAAAAGGTATTAAAATTTTGAGTCAGTGAGAACTACAAACAAAGGACCATTCTTGTTGTATAGGGCCACATGCCCCCCACCTATAGGGGCATCACCTGGCGCTATGTGAGCCCTGTACAACTAGTTTATTCCTTCAACAAATGGACAACTTACACAATATCTTCAAAATTTGAAATCTTTTAAAAAAATATATGATAAGTATTTTAGAAGTAAAAAATACTTTATAAAGTTAATGGTCATTTTTTTTATTAATAAGTGACACAATGTCACTTTTTTAAATTAGGTGAAAAAGAAAGTAATGTTTGTCATTCAAAAAGTGATAGAAAAAAAAGTAAAAATATTATGTAAAATAAGGGACACAATATTACTTTTCTAAGTTAAGGGTGTGTTTGATTCACATTATTTTAAAAAAATATATTATGGAATAGTAAATTCATGGAAAATGTGTGATTGAAAAAGAAGGAAAAGTTATTGATGTGATGAAAAATATTATTTTATTGAAAAATGTGTGATTGAAAATGAATAGAAAAATGAGAGTGAAAATTATAATGTATACCAAACAGGGGTTAAGTGACACTTTTTAATTAAAAAAAAATGTTTATTATTAAAAAAGTGACAGAAATTTTAAGAAAATAAAAAAAAAAGTAACAAATATTTAGGTTGTGTTTGATGAATATTATTGAAAAATAATATTTTAAATAGTGATATGATAGGACGGATAATGCTGGATGCACAACAATGGGGCACAACAGTACGTGAACGACTGAGATGCAACGGGCGCGGACAGCTGAGATGCAAAAAGAAAAAGACAGAAAATGAGGAAAATGAGGGAATCACAACAACACGTGTAAGGTTGAGATGCAAAAAGAAAAAGAAATGGAAAATGCTCAGATGGAGGGAAATGAGGGAAAGACCTCATAACACTTGCCCGACAAAACGCCGAAAATTATATCGTCCTAATTTTCTCATCCCGGCGACATCAAGATTTTCGATTTTCTCAGCCGGCGAACTTTTCAGCCCAATCCCGTGGACTTCACCGGCAACGAGGTCGATCCCGACCCTGAGTCACACATTTTTTCTTGGTAGCACTCTGTCCTACTCATTCGACCCTGATTCACGCATTTTTTCCCGTCAGTTTGGTTTCTTACTCCTTTTCTTCAAGAAGCTGGAGCATTGCCATTCAATTGAAGGTATGAAATGTTGAGAACATGTGCACTCCGTCTATAACATTATGATTTTGAACTCATTTATCCATAGTTCGGTATCTGAAAATGATATATGCGAATGAATCTTCGTTTTTGTTACACTTTCAACAATGAACGGCTGCTTGAATCCATTTTTCGCTTATGTAGAAATCACCATTTTGCTGTACATGTGAAATTGTTATGCTAAAAGTGTCTGCTAATTTTTTCATAGGAGAATAGATGATGGAAGAAGTGGAAAATGATTTTTTGGTGGAATCCGAACATATCAATGTGGAATGCAATATGAATGTAGTTGAAGACGAAACGGTGGGAGGAGATGGAGTGGTTGTGCCAGAGGTTGGTATGAAGTTCAAGGATGTACATGAAGTCTTTGATTTTTACAAATTATATGCTTACAACGCAGGTTTTCTTGTGGGGAAAAGGAATTCGAGAAAGGACGACGATGGAGTCGTGCGACCATGAAGGCCGAAGAAGTGGTAGCACAAGCGGTTCTTTGAACTTGCAACCAACAATTCAGACGGGTTGTAAAGCCACGATCTCTACATCTGCAGATAATCATGGTTACTGGAGAATTAACACAGTGCACCTCGACTACAACACAAAACAAGTCCAACGAAGTCGAGATTGTATCGATGCAACCGAGAACTAAGTGCACACGTGAAAAGGAAGCTCGAAGTGAATGACATGGCTGGAATTCCATTGCACAAAAGTTTCAATTCTACGGTTGTTGAAGCAAGTGAATATGAAAATATGACATGCGTGGAAAAGGACTGCCCAAACTACATTGAACAAGTTAGGCGATTAAGCCTGGGTGAGGGGATGTAGTAGCAATACAGTCCTATTTTTCAGATATGCAAGCACGATGTGTGGGATTTTACTTCTGTATGGATTTGGACGACGATTCACGATTAAATAATGTATTTTGGGCAGATAATCGATGTAGGGAAGCATATAAGGAGTTCGGAGGCGTTGTCACGTTTGATACCACTTACTTGACTAACAGATATGACATGTCTTTTGTTCCTTTTGTTGGCGTCAATCACCATGGACAATCAACACTACTCGATTGTGGTTTTGTCTCGGATGAGAATACGGATACGTTTGTGTGGCTTTTGATGACAAGAAATGGAGGAAATGAGTGAAACGTCGGAGGGTTATCGTTTTCATCTTGGGGAAAATGTGGGAGAAGTGAGAGAGAAAACAATTGTTTGCTTTTCGAATTTTTGTTCTTTATCCTTTTTTTAAAAAATGAATGCCACATCAATTTGTCAAGGAGTGTTGTCAATGACTGTTGTACGTGTAGCGGGGTCGATGATGGGAAATATGTGGTTAAAAAGTAAGGAAAATTTATTGATGTGATGGAAAATATTATTTTTTTGAAAAATGTGTGGTTGAAAATAAGTTATGAAATAATGTATTTTGAAAGAATTTGTGTCAAATAGGGACTTAAAAAATTACCTAAAAAAAAAGCGACATTTTAAAAAGTGATAGAAATTCAAAAAAGTGAAAAATTTAAAATAAGTAACAAACAATAAAAAGTGACAAATTTCAAAAAAAAGTTACAGAAAAAAAAGTAACAAATACTCAAAAAATATCAATTTTTTTTAAAAGTTTAAAAGTGACATAAATTTTTTAAAAAATAACAGAAAAGGTAACTAGCACTATTCAAAATGATGACAAATAGTTAAAAAGTGATAAAAATTCAAAAAAGTAACAAATTCTTAAAAATGTGACAATGCATCAATCAAAACATACGTTTATCAATCAAGGACGAGGCAAGATGACAAAAATACCCGACGAAACGGGGGTGAGAATGATCGACATGTCCCATTTCCGTCCTTAGTTACAAATTAACCAATTATTGATCACAATCAACCAAATAATTTGTCACAAACACTTGCATCCCATCCCATCTACCCACAACCACCACCACGACGAACACCATGACCACCACTATCTCACAACAATGTGCAAAACTATCACCAAAGCAACCGCAACACACCACATCAACGCAAACCTACCACCACAGCCATGCAAAATTACTACTACAATAACCACAACACCATCACACACTAAACTACGACACCATCATCGCTGCTAGGTCGCGGCATCACCAAATACCTCGACACCAGATCGTGAGTGCCTTACGCATCACATGTGACCACCACCATCACCACAAAACCACCACAAAACAATATAAAATCATTACAAAAACAACCACAAACCATAAATCCATTACAAAAAAACCACCATAAACCCATTACCGTGTAGAGCTCGCCGCGCATAGCGATACTGAGACCACTGTGCACCGACAAACAGAGCGTACATCGTTATGTGCGTGCACGACAAACTCTTGATCATCGCTGTTCGCGGTGAACTCAAGTGCTGTTCAGTGGCGAACGACGACAGGTTTGCCGCTCATAGCTGCTGTTCAGCGCGATGGATACGTCGCCTCATCTGCACCCATCGGTGAGGAAGAAAAAATGGGTGGAAGAGAGTGAAAGAAGAAAGATAATGGTCGATGAAGGAGAAAAAATTGGGTACAATAAATAGTACAGAGAATTGAAAGACAGAGAGAAGAAAGAAAAAAATGAAATAAGAAATAGTAGAGAGAGAATGAAAAGAGAGACAAAAAAGAAAGAAAAAATGAAATAGGTTTGAAATTTAATTTTATAATATTATTATTAATATTGAATTATCTGATTTTTGTATAAACAAACTTTATATCTAATTTATGAAATGATAACTTAAAAAACCTAATTCCATGTAATTTCTACATTAATTTTTTAGAGTATTGGGCTTAATTTGTCCTAAGCAAATAGCTTAGGAAAATGATAAACGTCCAGTGCCTAGACGATGTGGCCCGAACGTGTAGCATGTCCCAATAACTTATGATATAGGCTAACAAATCTTTCCAAACAATTCCAAGTCACAAATCCTAAAAGTAATATGGTGCTCTTAGCTAGTTATTCCCCTAATAAGTTGATATATTATGTAATTGGTGCTTTATATAAAGTACATATTTGACAATTATTAATTTATTTTATGATTTACTATATGATTATTAAAAATCAATACAAATTTACACAATAAAATATTCTAAAAGTATATCAAAAAAAAAAATTCCTACTTTTTAACCCCACATTCTTCTAATAATCATTATTCAAAACTTTTTTTTTCCTACCAAAATAGTTGTCAAACAAACTCAAAATGAGCACCCGTGTTTATAAAATTGAACAAGCAAAATATTCAACTTACCAATATCATTCAAGCCAAATACCGCTCCATCGAAAAAGAATAACAAGCAAAGACGTTAGCCAAGTTGGGAACGAAGAAAAATACTACATATCACAATCGCGGATGATCAACTGTCTAATTAATAATTAAGTGATGTTAATTGATATGACATTTTAAATTTAAGATATGGATCTCATTTAAAATGATAGATCAATTAATATCATTTAATTACCTTTAAAAAAAGAGAGGGTGCACTATATAATTGAGGGATCTCGAGCTTGTCCGAAGAATGATCAAAGAATGGTAGCAACATCTTTGCGGTTCCGTAATACGCAACCGAATAAGAACAAAGACAGAAATGTAGAAGAGGAAGAATACAAGAACAAATTGGGGAGAATACAAGAGAAAGCTATACATTTACAAGTGAAATCCCTCTCACTATATCACGCTTTCTATACACGTGAATATGTCAATATATGTAGACAATAACATTTCAAATGAAGATCCGTACTGGCATTGTTTGGTAGCATGGAAAAGTGGGTTCCAACATTAGAGCATCTCCGATGGTTTGTATCAAGAATAATACTACTTGTACATAATGAAATTATATAATTATTTACATATAGATGATGTGCCAAAAAAAGGGGTGAAGATGTATACTTTGTATTATTATTATTTGGTTGAAAAAATTCTGATTCAATCATATCTATCACATCGTGTGTTGTAAACCATTTTGTACATGTAGTACAATCATTACATCAAATTGGTGCAACTTTGTAAAGTAATCCTCAATGATTGCACCAAATATTAGATCAAACGAATATGTTTTTCTTTATTTTCTTATTTTTTTATTTCTCGGTAATTAATCTAATTCAAAAATTATATAATTATAAATTATATAAATTATAAGATTATTAAATTTAAATTATATTTAACGAGTTAAAATATTATATTTCTTACAAAATTTAAAAATATATTAATACCATAATTTACAAATTACATTTAACGAAAATGTTATCTAATTATCAAATTTGTAACTTTTGAGTTTTAATAAGTAATATTATTAAATTATATTTAATGAATTAAAATATTGTATTTATTAATAAATGAAAAAAATTTACGCTTAATACCATAATTTAAAAAATTACATTTAACAAAAATTATATCTAATTATCAAATTTGTATCTTTTGAGTTTTAACGAATAATATTATTTTAATGTATTCAATAATAATTATTTATTACTTTATTAGAATTTACAAATAAATGTTAATTAAAATAAATGATTAAATAATAAAAGGATATAATAAAAATTAAATTTTATTGTAATATAAAATGAGGATAAAATAAGAATAAGGGATAATTGCAGCAAATGTCCCAAATCCTTCAGATTTTTGTGCACTTTACCCTAACCTTTGATTTGTGTCAGCGGAGATTCCAAGCCTTTCAAAAATATGCGTCGGAGGTCCATCTGGACGGATTCCGTCCATGATCGTTAGTCAACCTGAAAAGTTAAAATTTGCCAAATTTTGACCTAATCAGAAATGGCAAAATGGTGACTATACAGATTCCGTTCAATTGACTGTTAGTCAATCTGAAAAGCCAAAATTTGCCCAATTTTGACCCAATTAAAAAGGGCAAAATGGTGACTATACAATTACTCCTATTAAATAATTGGAAACCCAAAAATAAAAATAAATTTATAAACCTACCCCCACCCACCCCTGTCTCCTTCTTCTTCCCCAACCCCACTTTCTCTATCCCCAACATACAATCAAACCATAATCACCGTCGCCAGTCGCCACCCCACCCAAAATCCGCCATCTTCAACGGGCAGTCGCCCCTCACGGGCATAAGATGGAAATTTGCCCCCACCCCACCCCACCCCACCCCCCTTCCCTTCCCCACCCAACCTTCATCTTCTTCCGGCAGACAGTTGTCGAGAAAAATCCTTGGCCTCTGACGAAATCAACTAGAAACTTGCATTTCCCCTTCAAAACCAAACCAGTAAATGGATCCAAAATTCGCCATCTTCAACGGGCAGCCGCCCCTCGCTGGGGATAGAGAGAGATAGTGTAAACAAATGGAGAGAGAGAGAGAGAGAGAGAGAGAAATTAAGGCGTGCCCTTATTATTCTTGGGTCATTTTCAAGTCTGTTTTGCGATTCTGTTATGGATTGTCAGTCCCCATTGAAGTCTAGAAAAGGATTAGAGGTAGTGTCAAAATGACTTATTTTTTCTCACTAGGAGGTGGTGGCGCTGGAAGAGGCGAAAACAATAGCAGCAATCAAGAACAAGAAAGCAGTAGCCACCACAACAATCTACCCTCAGAACTCAACCTAGAAAGCTGGTTTAAGATCTCTATGCATCAGCAGGAGGATTAGCAGTTGGGCCGAGTCGAATCGACTTTGAAATCTTGAATGATTCTTTTGTATTAAGGCTGTGGCGGCCGACGACGACGACGATGATTATGATTTGGTTGGATGTTGGGGGTAGAGAAAGTAGGGTTGGGGAAGAAGAAGGAGACGGGGGAGGGAGTAGGGTGCATTAATAAATTTATTTTTATTTTTGGATTTCTAATTATTTAATAGGAGTAATTGTATACTCACTATTTTGCTCTTTCTAATTGGGTCAAAATTGGGCAAATTTTGACTTTTCAAGTTAATTAACGGTCAACTGGACGGAATCCGTCCAGATGGACCTTCGGCGCGTATTTTTGAAAGGTTTGGGACCTCCATTTTAATTTAAATGCATCTTTTTTAATCTCATATTTTTTAATAAAATAATATTACACGTAAATAACATTATTCCATTAGAATAGAGCCCAAACAAGGGCACGTGTCGTCCTTGTGCGATGCCGAGTGGCAATCAACTGAAACCGCGCTGTTCAGCCAAATCCCACACGCAACAAGATTCATACATAATTATTGGAATTAAATAGTATAATTGGAAAGTAATCTGAGAGTAGGAGATGCATGGGCAGAGGCAGACGCCACCTAAGCACAGGCACGATGGTACTTCGCCTTTGCCTTTAGGTATGGATTGGAGACCTGTACAATGCAGGCAGGGAGGTAAACTGTGTGGCCTCCTGATCCTCGAACAGATTGGAGTTAGTGTCACAGTACCATCCTGGGTTGTCCTTGCGAAATCAAGAGATTCAGACTCCATAGAGGTACTTCAATTATTTATTTAATGAACATCCTTCTCAAGCTAGTTTTTGTACATGACTTGCAAAAACGCGGATGAGAAGATGATCCCGGATCATTTTTCTTTGAATATGGGTGACCTTCCTATGAAGACACTAATATTTTTTCTTATTCACTAACAAATGGCTCTGTTTCTCTGTCTCCTTGGAGTGATATCAAATGGTTTATCATTAATGTATTATATATTTTATTTGCGTCTGTTTTTCCATTTTAACATTCTTAAGGGACAGTTTTGCAGGGTTCTGGTTGGCATTCAATCAGCCATAGGGATTACAACTACTCGAATTTTTCCAGGAAAAAAAATCCGGCCAGCACCCCACAAGTGGCTCTTGCGAATGAAAACTAGGCCAATGTTGGAAGAGGTTCCTTCAGATAGATTTTGGACTTGAGTAGATGTAGTAATGCGTAAAAATATGGGTCTCACATGTTTGACACTGCAACTCCTATTACAATTCAAAAGTTATTTTCAGATGTAGTAATGCATAAAAATATTATGGGTCTCCATGACTTGTGATTAATTATTCTCAGATGTCACATTATGACAATCGTTATTAATTTCTTGCAAAGATGCATTGAAATTTAAAAATTTCAAAAATTTCACCAACTATAAATATATGTAGAAATTGTTTTAGATTTAATTTTTAATTATAATCAGTTAAAAATTATGTATTTTTAAAAAAACTTCGACTTGTAATCCTTGCTAGTGCCATTCTCTCTTTGTTTCAATTGCACATGCAAGTTTGTTCCTAAACCTTAAAACTTGAATTATAATTCTTGTGAGTTGAGCTTTTATTCATTTGAAAATAACTTTTGAATTGTAATAGGAGTACGATTTATTAATTGGGGAAATGATTTTTTACGATATAAAAGGCCGGAAATTTATACATTATCATATTGTAGGTTGGAACTTCCTTGTTATTTTTATTGTTATATTATTCATTATTGCACAAATGGTTGGCCATGATGTTGGATATGATTATATGAACATCCATGAGTAAATTTTGTACAAAAAACTGGTATTGTTCTTCTTGTGCAAGTCCAGGATCTCCTTCAAGCCAAGGACCTCTTGGAGGGAAAGTGCAAGATTCTTCACAATCAGCTTAATGAATGCAAGGTTAACTTAATGAACAAAACAGAAGATAATCTAGTCACAGATATTTCTTGGATCTCTTATTTCAGAGGTACTCTTGCACCACCCTTTCATTGTTATTCTTCTATTATTTGGTTTATGTACTTTCTAAGAGCATTTCGAATGGTAATGTAAACTTGAGTGTAAATTGATATCTCTAAAATCACTTTTGCATCCATATTTACATCCTGATGGATTTAAATCCAAAATTTGCTTCAATTGGAAGATCTAAATCCAATTTTTGCCTCTTGTGTGGATTAATTTACATCTATTTCAAAAAATGTAATTTACATCTCTTTTTGCAACTCTCTATTGAAGAGGTTATCGACCACTTTGAAGATCTAAATTTTTATTTTACACCATCATTGGAGGTGCTCTAATAGTTAAACAATCACATCCTGAGTTATTTTAAAATTAGAATCTCTCTTTTTTTTTCCATGTAATGTAACGATTGTCAACCATAGAATTCGCTAGGAACCCAGCATTCATGAAGCCTGATATTGTTAGTGTAAACTTAGAAAGAGGAGACAGATCGAGTTAGCTGTACCGCCTGGGCTCACAGTTCCAATCCCAAGAGGGATTCCGCCCAGCCTAATTTGTGACCAATTATTTGATGCATATAGCTTAAAGAAATTCAAGATCTTCTGAAAGGAAAGGACAATGGTGAAGGCAAATATTTATAGACATTTATTTTGTGTTGAAGAATCTATTTGACTCTGGTTACTATATTGCTGTTTATATTTACGTGTATGCTGTCGATAGATGGTGCGTGATGCTCCTGTTTACAGTGTTTGCTCCCTTGCCCTCTACTCCACCCCGTATTAGATTGAACTGAATATCCTCCAAAGATAACTAGGACACATTTGGTACCTAGTATTGGATAACAATGGACAAGATTATAATTTTTTTCCTTCCTTAATCCTCTCTTGCACAATACCAAATGCACTATAAGTGTCTTAAGGCAGATGTAGTAGGGGTTGCAAATATGGCACTAAAAGTTGTAGAGCTGATCATCTTTCATATAGAGCCAGAGGGAAAGCATGAATTGAGGCAAGTTTCCTATTCCATGGGGCTGGCCTCCAACCGTGCACTTGAAAAAGGAGTTCTGACGTGCATCTTGGAGGATTGTTCTCGTGTGGCATTAACTCAGCTACATATGTTTCTCTAAGGATGGACAAAGTCTTGACTTTAAGCGTGTTATGCAGGTCATATGATCAAATTCTTCCATTGAATCTGTCTGAGTGTGTTTTTTTTTCCCCCTCTCTATAAGTGAATATCGTTCTCATAAATTCATCAGGTGCAGCATTTAGCTCAGGATGTTGCTTCATAAGGTTCAACTATGCGCAGAATTACTTGTCTGGAAAATGACACGATTAATAGTCGAGTTCAGGGCAACGCTAGCCAATATCTACCTAGAAAACAGGCGAATTCTAATATCCTTTATGCTCTTGAAATTGACAAAGCGCTCAAGAAAGATGACTGAATCTCCAAATGTAAATGTTGTAAAATGTTATGGAATGAGCTTGTGTAAACAAGCTTTAAGATAGAAAACGTGGTGAACTTTGTATATTAAGTTGGTACATTAATAGATTGTACTGCACCCCTTAATCACCATAATTGATTTGTATAATTCATCTTTTCTATAGAGAATTATAAGACAAGACACTTATAAAAGTTACTGTCTTTCGAGAATACAATTCTTCAAACTGATCATCTAAAACTTTCAAATTCTCCAAGCCCAAAAAACCCTTGTCTTTTGATTGTTTGAAAAAGAAAAAATGCGGTCAAAATTTATGCATCTGTCCAAATTGGGACTGAACAAGCTATTGTCATATAATAATGTTATCCAAGCACTATAGGTGTTGAATACTAATTTAGGTGTT
>CAIGRN010020795.1:0-10215 GCA_903798345.1 Fraxinus anomala
CACAAGAGCCTTTCCAAGTGGCTCAAAGGCCCCTGTTTGTCTTCTATTTTTTCAAAAAATTTTTTTTTTTTTTTACGTACTCATTTTTAATCACACATTTACATAATAAAATATTCTACACATAAATTCAAAAAAAATTTCCTATTTTTTAATCACACATTTTTTAAAATCACTATTCAAAATATTGTTTTGGCCAAATAATAGCCATCAAACTAGGGTTAAAATTTGCTAAAAATTTAAGTTAAATTCAATAATTAATTTTAATAACTCATTTTTATGAGATAACTTCAATCACATATTTGATCGATTTTTATCAAAATTTGCTAAGGATCTATTGAGAGTTTTTTTCATCAATTTTGGATGGCACCGTTTATGATGGATTGAAAAAATCGATGCTTACTAGTTTTTGGAAATTGATTTTGAATGGTTTAAAAATCATCCAAAATCGGTATAGTGTAATTTTGATCGATTTTCTCAATTCATCAAATTGACTGATTTTGGTCGTTTCTCATATTGTCTTCTAATTTTACCATGTAAAAATAATTATTTCCATCATCCAACATATTTACTTCAAAATTAACTTATGAATAAAAATATATTAACTAAAAAACTATATTATAATTAAAAAAATACTTATAAGTAAAATATTACTTATAAGATAAGGAAAATTACATTATAATTAAAAATTCACTTTTATATGAAAAAATTTGTTTATAAAATAAAAATACTACTAATAAGATAAAAACTCACTTATTAAATATAAGAAAATTATTTAAAAGTATAAAATTAACTTATAATTATAAAATTCACTTATAAGTTAAAAATATTAACTTAAAAGTTTAAGGAGATATTTAACTTTACTTAATTTTTAAAGTTAAATATTGACTTATATGTAGAAAAATACCTATAGCAATATCACTTATGAGAAAAAAAATCATATAAGAAATTAAAAATTAAAATTTTTATTAAAGGACATATGTAGAGTGTGTTTGATGGATATTATTGAGGAAATAATGTATTTTAAGTGGTAATATGATGTGAAATACGTGGTTAAAAAATAAGAAAAAGTTATTGATGTGATGAAAAATATTATTTTATTGAAAAATATGTGCTTGAAAATAGTTTTGCTTCATATACAAAAGCAAAATCAACAGAACACTCACACATGGTGGGGCTAGAGCATTTTTTTATTTTTATTTTTAAAATACACAGTAGGCCCCGCGTATTGTGAGTATTGTGGTGAATTTCTGTGGAAATCTTTCTGTACGTGAGAATTATTTGGTTGAAAATGAGTTATGAAATAATGTATTTTGAAAGAATGTGAGTCAAATAGGGACGTAATTTTATTCTTTTAAAATTTTTTTAGGATCAATGGATAAGAAACTCTCAAATATAAGTTAGACAATTATAAAAATCGTTACTAAAATTATTTGAAATCGATCAATTTATAGACGCTCAAAATCAATACCTAAAAATATGCTCCTAATCGGTCGAAGCTCCTGAGCCAGCCCTAAAACAGTATTTCTTAAGTACAATAAACTGTAAACATGGGCTAAATCTGAGTGAATTTATGTGCATAACTACTCCTGTCTACTCAAACCCGAACGTCATCATAGAATCTTCCATGAAACCCCGTTAAGCGTGCAAGAAAGCATCATTTGCAGGAGAAAATAATGTTTTATTCTTCAAGTTTAAATAGTGATCAAAATTTTTTGTATTCCGTATCGAGAAAGGAATACCATTTGTACAGTTGTGTGAATTCAATGGAGAACACTGCCCAAAAGTTAAGACCTGCCAATGGGAACAAGATACGTTCACATACTTCACTTCTCCGCCACTTCATCTTATATATTACACAAGGGTTTTTTTTCATCCCTCATCTCTCGCACACAACACGCACTTGAATACGAAATCGTGGAGTGAAGCAGAAAACTTATTTATTTGATTTCATTCATTGGGAATTCTGGATTCTTGCTGTATGCTAAGGTAAATTGTTGAAGCTCTCTCACGTTTTTTTATGGGTTTTGTATTTGTTTTCGTATTTAATCAATGTGATATTTTATCCCTGTCAGACTAGTAGCTTGTTTGAGGACACAAATCTTGAAATCCAACCTCTTGTTCGTGGAAATGCCTGATTGAGATTTTTGAGCTCAGTTGAGTTTGGGCTTTTATCTTAAAAGGAACTTTTAGAGGGAAACTTCTTCATATTTAATTAACATGGGATTTTAACTTAGCAAAACCAATCTTTTTTACATTGTTTATGAGGATTTATGCATTATATATATAATTTGTATAACTTACCGAAGCCAATCTTATTTGAATGTTTTAAACTGATTTAGTAATTGAGTTTCAATCAAAATCATGTCATTACCTAATCGTAACGCAATAATTGAATGGATCGTTTATCACACTTCGTATTCCAGACGTTCCATGGCGTACGCAGTCGGTCAGATTCTGACATTTATTTGTTTTTTTAATTTTTGCCCTTTCTGTTGTACGTACATATCTCAACAAAAGCATCGTTATTGTCAATATTTAAGATTTATCTAATGCTTACCAATTCTTAGCGTTTTGGAGTTCTGCTGTAAGCAGTTAAATTTGACTCCAGTCTTTATATTTCAATTTATTGATCATTTCATTTAGACGATTATATTGAAATTTTCATTTCCCCCTTGTTGGACGTATAATACTTTTTCTTATTCCTAATACTAATCAAAGTGTGGTTTTGGTTTCTTAATACGTTTGTTTATGATATAAAGAAATATTTACACGGATTATTTCATTAATGAAGGAAACTGTGACATCTTATTGAGTTATACTCTGGCTACTTGGTAGAGCATGATGGCTAGATCACTTCGAATGATTTGGTTTCCGATATTGCTGTTACTCCTGCTAGAGAACAGTAAAGGAGTATTCTCAGCTTCCGAGCACTTAATTGGGCTCGGAAGCTATGACATTACGGGGCCAGCAGCTGATGTCAACATGATGGGATATGCTAACACAGACCAGATTGCTTCTGGAGTTCACTTTAGGTTGCGAGCTCGTTCTTTCATTGTAGCAGAACCACGAGGAAATCGGGTTGTATTTGTGAATCTCGATGCTTGCATGGCCTCACAACTGGTGACAATTAAAGTACTTGAGAGGTTGAAAGCAAGGTAGTCAAATTAAGTTTTACCCTCCGCATCCCCACCTGGTTTGCTATATATATTGTGGTTCCTAAGTGATTTTCCATGCGTTGAGTTGGTAATACTTGTGCAAACAAAAAGGTAAATTAGAATATTGTTGCTTTAAATATCTCAGTAGGTCTAGACTTCTAGTAAAGAATAGACCGGAAAGGAAGATAAGGCTTCACCTAGATGACTCCAATTTATTGGGAATAAGGCTTAAATTGTTGCTATTTGTTGTAGACACTTTCTGTGTTGTTAATATTGTGTGTATCGAATTAAGCATATCCTTGTTGCTTTTCTAGGTATGGAAATCTTTACACAGAAAGTAATGTTGCTATTAGTGGAATTCACACACATGCCGGCCCTGGCGGTTATCTTCAATATGTTGTGTATATCGTAACTTCACTTGGTTTTGTGCGTCAATCTTTTGATGCTCTTGTTGATGGAATTGAGCAGAGCATTGTACAAGCTCACAGTAACCTTCGTCCTGGATCAATATATGTGAACAAAGGTAATGGAATGTGATATTTAGACTCATAATCCATGATGAATAGTAGTTTTCTTATTTATTTTTGATTGAGTTGTCACTGTTTCATGCATATATGTGTAAGGAAATAATGTAAGATTTTTCTTTAGTAATTAGTCTTTCCTTCTATCATATGAAATGTGCATTAGAGAAATAATTCCGACCAATCAATTGTTCAAATCCAGCCTCCAGGTTCTCTTTCAACGTGTTTTCCTTCTCATATTGTGGTGTTATAAATGAACCTTCTGGGTACCCATCTTGCAGCATTTTGTAGTCTGTATCTCACTAAATAAAGTTTCCTTTTTAAACACACTGAAGCTTGGAGGCAGTATGTTATTTTGCTGCTAAAGCATGTTCGCCATGGACATAATTTTGAGGAAAGCATATGTTATCCTCTTGTCTCATGAAGTAATTTTTCATTTGATTCATTTGGCATATGCTATTTCCTTGGGTGATGTTTGCTAACTATGCTATTGTTCCACAGTGAAATACTATAGAATTGCTTCTACATTTTCCTTAGTTCATGTGGATTATACATTTTAAGGCTATATATTTGTTAACTAAGAGCGTAATATCTTTAATTAACTTTTTTTTTTCTATTCAACCCCAAGTTTCTTTATGTTTGCCTATCTTGAATTGAACTTAAACATACCTTTATTAGCTTGTCTCATACTCAAGATCGTGAATTGTTTTTAAAATAAATTCTCATTTTTACTCCAATTGTTCAACTGCATATTATCAAGTGCCATCAATAGCAGAATAACTATGGATCACTTCGTTTAGCCTGCTTTGTGTTTGATTTTATGGTTCAAACTGTTATGCCCGTTTCTGGGAAATGACGTTCAAGAGTGTGTGAGTGGTATCTTGAAGAAATTTGTGGGTGCTCTCTCTTTTTTACCTCTATATATTATTGTGATCGGTTTTGGCCTCAAACTGCAGGTGAACTTTTAGATGCTGGTGTTAATCGTAGTCCAAGTGCTTATCTCAACAATCCTGCCGAAGAACGCAGGAAATACAAATATGATGTCGATAAAGATATGACCCTTTTGAAGTTTGTTGATGATGAATGGGGTCCAGTCGGTAGCTTCAATTGGTTTGCTACCCATGGAACTTCTATGAGCCGTACAAACTCATTGATAAGCGGGGACAACAAAGGAGCTGCTGCACGTTTTATGGAAGACCGGTTTGATCAGAACAATAGTGGAAAGATACTTTCTTATGCATCCAATGCTGAAGATACCCCATTAACAGCCTCAGACATTATTCCATTTCATGAAAATCGTAAGTTTCTACATACTTATCTGTTTTATGTATAAAATACAATAACAATTTTCGAAATTGACTAGTAGAACATTGTGATCTTGTGTTTCCTGTTCTTAGATGTCTGATAACAAGGTTTTGACATGAAAAAATCTTATACCATATCAAGCTACTTACTATTTTGAATTATGAAAGCATTTTACCTTGGAGCATTGTATAGGCATTTAGGTTCTTGTTTTCTGCCAATATTCCTGACTGATCCAGGGCAGGGTACTGTTTTCTGCTTAGTGCTGGCTATGGAACCTCTTCAAGTCCATTGCTTTGGCTATAGTTAACTAAAACCTAACTTCCTTAGATTTTATATAGCTTAGGTAAATTCTCTCTCAATTAATACTTTACAATACTGTGCAGGAATGAATGTGTAATGTAGGCATAAAAGTATGTTAGTTTGTGCTTACTCGTTTGTGATTTTTGTGGTTGTTTATTAGTCAAACTCACCTGTTTGCATAAGTAAAACTTTAATTACTTTCTGGAAAAGTAACTTTTAATCATAGCCGACAAGCTCTAACAATATCATCTGTGATAATGGACGAACGAATTTCAACTGATTCACGCTTATCTATCTTTGTGGCTGTCTAAATACAGATCATGAATTACATGAACTTGCTGCTTCTTTCCAATCTGATTCGGGCAAACCGATACGTATAAGGAATACTCTCAGACAAGCTGGTAGGCCTAAATTTGTGTCAGCATTTTGTCAAACCAATTGTGGGGATGTTAGCCCGAATGTGCTCGGGGCCTTCTGCATAGATACCGGATTACCTTGTGACTTCAATCATAGTACCTGTGGTGGGAAGAATGAGTTATGCTATGGGCGAGGTCCTGGGTATGCATATTTTTACAGATTGAGAAAGTTTTGCTAATCTTTCGAAAAACAACAAAATTAGTTATTTCAAAACTTACTTATGTACTTGACTTTTTAAGCTTAGCCAAACTTGCTTTTGTCATATGGCAGAAATAAAATCGCTACTACGCTGTTTCAGAAGTCGACCATACATTATCCTTAAACTATAATCTCGTCTCTTGCTTGCATGGCAGATACCCCGATGAATTTGAAAGTACACGTATCATTGGTGATAGACAATTCAAAAAAGCAGTGGAACTTTTCAACAAAGCATCAGAAAAATTAAAGGGAAAGGTCGATTATCGCCATACTTATCTGAACTTCTCCAACCTTGAGGTGACAATTTCTAAACAGGGTGGAGGTACTAAGGTTGTGAAAACCTGTCCAGCTGCAATGGGGTTTGCATTTGCTGCTGGTACAACTGATGGACCTGGTGCTTTTGATTTTAAGCAAGGAGATGACAAGGTACTGCTGTTTGATGCATGTTGTATAATCACAGCTCTATGCTATCATCTAGCAAAGTAGCATACTTATGTTCTCTGTCTCTGTCTCTCTCTCTCTCCAGGGGAATGCATTTTGGATGCTGGTAAGGAACTTACTTAAAACACCAAACCAAGAACAAGTTGAATGTCAACGTCCAAAGCCCATTCTGCTTGACACTGGTGAAATGAAATTTCCTTATGATTGGGCGGTGAGTTACCATAATGGTATTTTTTATTTTCTGTTATGGTTTGATTTTGCAAAAGAAAGCAAATTGCGATCCGAAAAAGTCAATCTCTTCAATTTTTGTCTCCACGAGCAAATAGTAATCTTCTTTTACATGATGTATAAACAGCATGAGCCTGAAATGTTAATAGTTATTGTTTTGTTATCTAGAATTTCTTAATAGATATCACATGATTAATGCAGATGTTTCCATAAAAAATTTTGTTTTATTGATAATTCAATGTAAGTAGGCAAGCTTTGTATGCACCACTCCTTGAGATTAGATTATTAGGGTGCATGAGAACACTAATTTGAATATACTTTTGTAATAAAACCTTTCTGTTTACTCTCAGATCATACCATCTTATATTTCCATTTTAGTTTCCTAAAAGCAAAAACACCAATTATTTATGATCAAGGCTGACAAAATTTAGCTGCTATTACATAATGGGGAAATATAAAGTGGGAAATAATTAGAAACAGAAATAGTAGATATTGTCAGATTACTCTATTCCACATTATCTACACTTTTAGTGGAGGTGAGCTGTTAATTCATATTCAGGTGGAAGTCCCCTGTTTGGTGGCCTTAAATTTAATTTACATTAATTTATTTCTCATACTAATTTTCAACCATACATTCACACAATAAAATATTCTACACGTAAACCCAAAACTTTTTCATACTTTTTAATCACACATTCTCCAAAAAATACTATTCAAAACATAATTTTTTTCAAATTGAAGGCCACCAAACAGGGGCCTAATATCATTTAGATTAATTGAGCATGTTTGGCTAAGTTAAAAAAAATTAAAATGGAACTACACTTTTGGAAATATGATTTTGAAGTAACTCAAAAAACTAACTTCTGAAATAGCTGCATATTTGGCAAGAAAAGATAAGTATATTTTACTTTGCTTTAAGCTTAGCCAAGCATGCCCTATGTTGGTTTTTCTTCCTCATAACCATAGCTGAGATTATATTGGCTCGGCCTTACTAATAATGCCAGGAAAATTGTGCCTAAATCTTGTGGTCCTCTCTAAGGGAAACAAACAATGGATGGAAATTTGACCTCTCGTTATGAACATGCTGAAAAGATAAATAGTATTCATAGATGCTTGGAAGTCATCTTTTTTATTCTATTATGAATGAATCATTTTCTCCTCTCAACCCTTGTTCTTCTGCACAAAGATTGATGATAATTTGGTTTCTCCTCTGGTTTTGCAGCCTGCAATACTTCCAGTCCAGATTCTGAGGATTGGGCAGCTGGTCATTCTCAGTGTACCTGGAGGTAGAAACTTTAACTTATTTTTAGCTTCTATACCGCACTGTCCATTTATATGATTGAACTAGCTGTGCGCATACTGTTCTTATTTTTATGCCCTCAAAGTTCCATAAAATGTTATCGATCACAAATTTAACGTGGACTTCCTTGAGTGAAAATATACTAGATGTTTTTATTATCCTAAGATGAGTAAAATTTGAAGGCATTTTATGATGACTAATATTTTATTGTTCATGAATGTTGACCTTATGATTTTATTCGACAGAATTCACAACGATGTCTGGAAGACGGCTCCGAGATGCCGTGAAAACAGTGCTCACAAGTGGAAGTAGCAAAGAATTTGATGCAAATGTTCATGTAGTAATAGCAGGCCTGACAAATACATACTCCCAATATGTAACAACCTTCGAGGAGTACCAGATGCAAAGATACGAGGTCAGTGACTTGATCATAATAAGAAGACAGTAAACAGCACGTGGTCCAAAATGTTACAGCATGAAATGAACAACTTCAATAGCTAGTCGACAACCATTGCTGTAATGTTGAAATATTGACTCCAGTAAACTAGAAAAACTATCTCTACAAACACATTTGAAGATAATCTCAGGCCAATTAAAACTGGCAATCATATATGTTGCAAGAATTGTGGAGGTTTTCCTCTAATACACAGTAGCTAGCTACTATCCAATTTGTAGAAAACTATGTGGATGGATCTGAAGAAAATGAAAACTTGTTACATTTTGGAGAACTAAAATTAATTCCTCCTAACGAGTTATAAAAGTTCACCTAGATAAATTTCTCACCAATTTTTTTTTTAAGCAATCCATGACGTGTTCGTCCTTTACAGGGTGCATCAACACTATTTGGTCCATATACTCTCAGTGCCTACATTCAGGAGTTCAAGAAGCTTGCAGCTGCCCTTATCCGTGGACAACCCGTGCAGTCGGGTCCCCAACCCCCAGATCTACTGGACAAGCAAATAGGCTTACTACCACCAGTCGTGGTGGATGCAACTCCTCCCGGTGCGAACTTTGGTGATGTTAGCGTTGATGTACCCAAGAACTCGACCTTCAAGAGAGGTGACAATGTAACAGTTGTTTTCCGGTCAGCGAACCCAAGAAATGACCTCATGACTGAAGGTACATTTGCTCTCGTGGAGATTCTTCGAGGGAAGGATTCGTGGGTTCCTGCTTATGATGATGATGATTTTTGCCTTCGATTTATTTGGTCAAGACCTGCTAAACTTAGTCCTCTAAGTCATGCAACCATAGAATGGAGAATACCGGGAACAGTTGCTTCAGGTGTATATAGAATAAGGCATTTTGGTTCTGCAAAGAGTCTTTTTGGGTCGATCAAGCATTTTACAGGTTCTTCAAGTGCTTTTATGGTGGCTTGAGACTGGATATCCGTAGGTATTAATAGACTTTGGTCGAAATGCAATTTTCTATTTATTATTTTCATGACATTTGATTTGTTTTCTGTCAAGAACTAGAGATTGGGGAAGGTATAGTAGATTATTTGTGCAACGCTTTCTTATATTTTAACAGCAATATATGGTACTCCTGTTTCTTCAAGCAATTGAGATTATTTTTTTCCCTCGCATCAGTTAAATTCATGATCCCATTGCATGCAAACACGTTACTTTTTAACAGAAATGTGAAAAGAGTCCGTCGATTAAAAATCAAGTGATGCAAAAATTTAAAATTGGAAACTCAAATGTCACGAAAAGGTAACTGGAATCTAATATATTTATTAGTTCCTTGCACATTCCTTTTAATATAAAGGAAGAGTGATGGGGACAAAGGGTATGTCATAACCAAGAGAAGACAGAACATCAATATGGCTAGTTTAATTAAAACTGGCAAGAAATCTATAACATTAAAAATTAAAACAAAATCAAGGATTTCTACAGCAACTAGATGTTGAGGTGAAAACCTCAGGAAATAAACTCAAGGCTTAGTGTCTTCATCGTCCTCTTCTATCTTGGGTGCCAAGTAGAACCTGATATAACCCATCTCAGCAATCTTGTACTCGACTACAACTGGAAGCTCCGATGACAAGCTGATAGTANAATTATTTATTTTGTATACTATATTTTTTAATATTTTGAAAAGTTAGGGACTAACTTATATATTTTAAATTTCATTTTTATAAGAGTCAAATATTTAAATATTGATAGAATAAATGTATCAATATTGGACTCGTTAGATAGCTGGTAATTAATTATGAATATTACGCTTGAGAAAAAGTTAATTCAGATAAGCGAGATCCTAGTTATCGAGGTCGAAAGACATTGTCTTAAATTATAATTTATTTAAGTTAAGATTATTAGTTTAGAATAAAGAAGTGACACGTGTAAGGTTAATAAGT
>CAIGRN010020809.1:0-30392 GCA_903798345.1 Fraxinus anomala
ATGAACCAGAAGAACTGAAGAAGACACGACGGAAGATGAACCAGCTCCGTCGCCCATTTGCCGTCTTCTTCCTAAAAAATCTTCCGGCGAATCCTAGCACAGGCGGCCACCTCCCCTAGCCGGGTGCTGGGTCCGCCATTGTCTCAAAGTACAGTTGACACGTTAAGACTATACTTATTTATAAGTTAAATGAGTAAAATTACTTACAAATAAATTTTAAACTTAGCCAAACTAGTCCTCTCCTATCCTACTTGGATCTTATTGGCTATACTAATTTTTAGTGATTTTAAGTGTTTATAAAATGTGGTATTACAAAATTTGTAATAATAAATTGTGAATCATACCAAATGTTTAAATGAAAAGTTATTTGATTAGCTTAAAAAAGTTAAGCAATAATGGGGTTGGAGCAAAACCAATGAATTGTGCTCTCTTCTCGATAAACCTTTCTTAACCAATCAAATGAAGATGATCTAATTCGTGCCTTAAAAATGAATTTACCAATCTCTTCTAGCTAAAGCTTTCTCACTCAATCTTATCAAGACGGGCTAATCGAGTCCTACAAAATGAAAGGACATATCTCTTCCCACGAAACCTTTTCTCAACTAACTAAAGCAAAACTATTTAACTCTTGCCCTTAATTTATGTGTTAAATAGTTGAAGCTTGTGCTACTATTTTCATGTTGAAATAACATGGTACATTAATCATTGATAAACCTTATGCAAGTTGTCATGTTTTTATAGATAGTCTTATTAACACCAAATTGTATAAGCAACTATTAAAGTAGTCTAGCAAGCAATTGACATTTTCTGCAAAATTTCAACCAATAAGTCAAAAATTAGTGTTGGTATATCAACATCAACATTGAAATATGAGTGAGAGAATATTATCCTAATCTCTAAGTTATATATTCCCCAAACCTTATTTCCTAAATTATTAGCATAGTTTGTCCTGTCTTCTCCTAAAAAGTAACCACCATCTAGTCCTGTGCCCAAAATTGCTGACAAACTTTGCCAATTAATTTCATAATGGAAGTCTTTGTTTATCTTTGTCGTGTCGATTAGACAATTTTTTGAAATTGAATCATAGTATTCTTTTAGTTCATTCGTCACAACCGTGTCACACTCGAGAAGAACATAGATACTTCATGATAGATATCTTCTTAGAGTTAACGAGGTACATAATCACTAATTTTGAACTAGATTGTAGTATTCTCTTGATTCATCCTACAAATCCTATCATACTAAAAATGACATACTGTTCAAAATAATACTACAATTGTTATCTTTATCACCTTTTTAACTTGTCAAACTTTAATTTTAATCATAAATTTAAAGGAATTCAAAATTTTCCAATCACACATTTCATCAATTTTATCAAAATTTACTAAAATTTTTATCAAAATATCTGGCAAATAATCCCATTATTAGTAGATGATCACATGATTTGACTCTCTACCTAGTAATAATTGCATCACTATTGTGTGTTCAATCACATCATGCAAATCAAGAAAAATAAGTAAAAAAAAAAATAATCGACTCGTCTAACATGACTGGGACTTGTAAAATTAATTACTCCATCCAACTAAACTATGCTCTCAACATGCTACTTTGAATATAAAAAAAAAAAACCTTAAAAACATCATGCACGTTTTACATATATATAATAATATAGGAGAGAGATCTCGTATCTTTTTCCTTTGAGTTTGCCTTAGTTCATAAGTATCCAACCATAAACACTGTTAGCCCACCATTATATAAACAAACAAACAACAAAATATTTAAAATCAAGAATCTCTCTTTCTCTCTCACACACACACACACACATACACACCCCCCTCAAGAATGGGAAGAAAATGTTCTTGCTGTGGGAAGATAGGTCACAATTCAAGGACATGCAATAGTAGAAGTATAAGCAAAGACAGCAGTAGAATTGTAAAGCTATTTGGGGTGCAACTTGATGTATCATCTTCTGATATAGGGTTTAGGAAGAGCTTTAGCTTGGACTGCCTCTCGGCTGCTCCGGCGTCTTTGACTCTATTTTCATCTTCCATTTTTGCAGATGAGATTTCTGATAAAATCTCCAAGGGTTATCACTCTGATGGACTCATGGGAAGAAATCGAGGCAAGAAAGGTAACTCGTATTTTTTCTTCGATATTGTTCGTTAGTTAATAGTCCATGATGGGACTCGAGCAGAAAATATTAATTCATTTAATTTCTTGGGGAGTTTTTTGAATTTATTGATTAGCGAATTCTAAATCCTTGCCTCAAAGTGAATTAATCATTTCTACTCGTGCTCTACGTCGTACTCTTTACAATCAAATACAAGGGTATATTGTTTATAAATGTGTAAATATATAAAATGGGATTTTCACTCTCCACCAAAAATTGATTCTAATTTTTTTATTAGGTTCACTTATCAGTGGTTGAATAAATCATAAATTTGGTCGTGCAATGATTCTTGGAAACCTAATTCTAAATAAAAAATTATAATTTGATGCCTGTTGAATTTCATTAGAAGTGTACCTTTCGAGTAATCGTACAATTTCTTCTTTTTCATGCTCATGAAAATATATAACAATTTATCGAACCCACCTCAGGTGTGTCCTGGACGGAAGAGGAGCACCGGAAATTTCTTCTCGGGTTGCAGAAGCTCGGCAAAGGCAACTGGAGAGGAATCTCTAGGGATTTTGTAACCACAAGGACTCCAATACAAGTAGCCAGTCATGCACAAAAGTATTTTCTCCGGCAACATAACACGGATGAGAAGAAGCGTAGGCCTAGTCTCCTTGACCTGGTACGATTTCATTAATAGGTACATTACAATGTTATAAATTTAAAATTTCGACGAAAATTGACTATTGGTAAATTTTCATCGCTGAAACCGCATTTTTCAGTAGTGAATAACAAAAAGTCTTGCTCTGTAAAAATTTAGGGTTTCTACATGAACCCTTTTGCGCATCTCCAATTAGTATAACTCCATCTTAACCTTCTCATTTTACTTGCAACATTTGTCTTCACCAAGCTATCATTTAGTACTATAAAGCATAACTGATTTAGTGAATGTTTGGAAACATTATAATTCTAATAATTTAATGGTCAAAGTTAGCATTTAATTGTAATCACACATTCAGTAAAACTCACGGCTAATATTCACTTATCCCCACTCATTTTTATCACATTATAATTATTATAACTTATAATTTTATCCAATCAAGTATTTAATCAACTTTTCTTGTAACTTTATAAAGTTCATTTTGATTAAACTATTAAGTTGTGGTGAATGACTATTGCCTAATTATTCACACTCCTACTTTTGATTTTGTCCTAATTTGTTTTTTAAATGGGTAGTCGCCATTAGATTTTCGTATCACCAAAAACAAGTTAGAGAAGATATGGTGTACGATTTTTTCTTATAAAGATGACTTTACACTGAGGTGAATCTTTATAAATTTTGCATGTTATTGTATATATTTCTTTTTGCCAGGCAAGGAGAAATGGATCAGCTATCCCCAATGAGTCATCATATGACTGCTTTTCCACAGAGAAAAAATCAAAATCCTCTCATTTTACAGGACCAGAAAAGACTTACAGAATGCTTACAAACTCTGGTTCGTACCATTTTCCGATACCTCTCAATGAAAATGGCGAATTGGATCCGAGCTTGGAGCTTACGCTTGCTGTGCGTCCGCAGCCTCAGCTGGTTCAGAGCAATTAATCAAGCAGTTGTATTGTTGCATGAAAAAGTAAAAAACCAATACGGTTTGAGATAATTTCCAATTTCATTATGAAGAATAATGTAAACCAGCAGATATGTAAAAGAACAGTAACATAATATGTATTGAATATGATGTTACCAAAAATAATGATCAACATCGTACAACATGACCAAACATAGATTCGGAAATGGAAGCATATAACCAACTCATTATCTGTTGAACGATGCGCATCCAAACCAAAGATTCAGGATTGATTTGTGTTGTGATTACCTCAGGCTTAGCTATCGGATCCTTCTCCATCTAGCCCTCTCAAAGATTTGAGGGCTTATTTTTGGTACTGGCTAGAAATCCTTCGAGATCATACGCTCGAACAGTGGGAAGAATCTGAGATCTCCGAAACTCGTAATTGTTCCTTGTTAATTTCATTGCAACAGGAACTAGGGTTTCGACGAGAGAGATCTGTGAAGACGATAGGATCGAAGCTCTATCACCACTGGAGATTGCAATCGAAGGAACTCCAAAGTGAGGTCAACGGTGGTTCCAACAGATCTTTCAAGAATCGCCATTGACGTGAGTCAATAGCTCTGATACGATAACAGGATAGAGAAAACCAGAGAGAAGTATTCTTTCTTTGAAACTGTTAATTGAGTTATGTAGACACCTTTGGTCTAACTAAAAAACAACCTTTCCAAAAATTAAAATACATGAATATAAAATTTATGATATTATTTATTTTTTAAAATTATTAAGAATAATAGTCGAGACATTGAAAAATATCCAAAAAGGCATTTCGAGAATCGATCTGATTGTATTTATGTTTCTTTTGTTTGAAGAAAGAAATGATCTCGCTATATTTGTTGAATCTATCTTTCATCGATCATTGTGTGACATTTTAAATTCTCATTATTTATGAAATCGAAATGAATTCTAAATTGATCAGAAGATCCTTTCAGTTGGCTAGAATTCGTTTCTTTGTACCCTTTTCAATGAGGAAATGGTCATATTCTACATTATCAAACTTTTTACTTCTCATTCTTCGAGAATTATAAAAATCATGTTTAAATTTGAAGATGTTCATTTGGAATCTGAATTCTTCTACTTTATTTTTTATTTAATATTAACCCCCCACCCCCCCCCCCCCTCCTCTTTTTAATATCATTCCTAAGTCTTATAATTCCATAATTAAGTTTACCAAGACTTTTTTTTTTTCTATTTTTCAAATTATTGTTGACGAAAAAAATTGTTATTAATCTAAAGTCATTTTAATGTAAATAAGAGGGGAAAATTATATAGCAAGTTTGATAAAATTAAAAATTAGGTGATTTCAACTGGATGGAAACGAAGAAAATGATTCCTGGCTTGGGATTTTTTGTTTTATGTTAATTTTATATTTTTTAATTGAAATTACATTTACAAAATATTTTTTTTAAAAAATTAAAATTAATTAAACGAGACCTTAAATAATTTTTTTTTTAATTTTTGCCCTGATTGACAAAATCTCCAACGAGGTATGCTCGAGCTGCCCTATTGCCACCCCTAAATACGGCCTTGTACATAGCAGGTTTGCATAATAGTTTATATACATATGATGTGATGATATATGATTGGATTAAAAAAATTTCAATCAAATAAAAAAAGAAAAACTTCCACACTCTCTCTTTGGTACATCATCTGTATGTAAATCGCTTATATACAAATAGCATTATTTTTTTGGTATTCAAGCAAATTTCTAAATTCTGTTGATTATGAGTAAATTACAAGTTTTATCTCAACCTTTGTCCTTGGTTGCACTTTTGTGCCCAACATTTTCCTTATAATAGTTTCCGTCCAAAATTCGGTTAATGGTCCCTAAAATGACATAATTGTCCCTAAACTTAAATTTAAAAAAAAAAAAGGTAATTTATATGAAATAGAAAATTATGTCATACGCTTGCAGCAGCCCCACAGCCTCGTCAGGTTCAAAGTAATAAATCAGGCAGTAGCACTCCAGTATAAAAAATCACTGTGATTTTAAAATAATTTCAGCCTCTAAAGAATAAAGTAAACCTGGAATGTTTCTACTTAATCCAGTCTATATGTAAAAAAAATTACACAATAAGAAACTGAATTTGAATTTATGGGCCAAAATGCACATGTATTTTGTATTTATTTAAAAAAAAATCCTTTTACATAAAATTAAAGAAAATTTTAGATGTTACGGGGATGGTTATTCATTACTCATATGTACGTTCCTCCATGCTCCAAAATTCATGTTCCAACACATTATACGGTCGTTTCTCTACTTATAATTATACATTTAACGCATTCCAATGAAGTACGGAGACTTATTCACATTTGAGATGTATTCCGAATATCTACATGTTATATACACACAATTTTCTCTCTTAAGTATAGACATTGTATGTAAAGACCAATACAACGTACCCGCTTGAACGATATTGGTACAAGTTTCTCCGAAGCATCCGAGGATCTTCACAAGATGGTCATATTTTCCCTATTGTGCTCTCCATGTTGATCCAAGATTTCTACGATAGATTTATGATTTAATCTTCTATTACTCTAGCGATAGATTTCTTGTAACCACTAGAAAAACGAGAACTAATTTATGATATGCCACTGATTGTCATGCCTAATTTGAAACAAAATTCATCATAATGAAGGGAAAAAAAAATAGAAAAAGAAATCCGGACCTGATGTCAGCATGACAAGGGGGATATTTCATCTCGAGCGGAAATTCCATCAAGACTAATCTGCATGGATGTTACATACGACATATTCCCAAGTTAATAATATTTGGGGATTTTGCTTAAAAATTTATTCATGTTGTAAAATAAAGAGATGATTGTTGATGATTATTTCGTGTTATCATGATGTATAGATAAATTTTATTTAGTCTAAAATATATATTTCATTTCAATTGTAACTTTCATTTTAGACCCTGTAAATATTAGGCCTTGATTTTCAATAAATCATACAATTGAGTTTAACTCTTATATTTTTTTTTTTTCTTTTCTCGTTCTATTACTTTTATTTCATAACATATTATCAGTACGAACGCTTTTATCTAATTATTATTTTTTCTTTCAAAAAATTAGCGCTGCACCAAAGATTTTATCCAGTTTCGCATTGTCATTTTTTTTTATTTTTTTAATATTATACTTCTATGCACCCAAATTTTCAATTCTGCATTCGATTAAAATATTCAATGTCTTGCACTCAATTTTAAAAAGCCCATATGCTTGTCGTTTACTTGAATATTATGACGAAATTTGCATGTATATCTTGTAATATAATAATTTCTTTCCTCCATTAAATCTTAGTTGCATGGGGTTTGTGAAGAAAAATTAATATGTAAGTAAGTGTTAGGACGCATATACTTCCATTGAATTTCTTTACATCTCATTATGCAAGTCAATTGTTAAAAGTAACATTGTATAATAGTTTTAATTGCATATTAAATTAAAGTAAACATTATCTTATGATTACGTGATGGAACTAATGATGTAGATTATATCTTTGTATGAAAAATATATGCGATTAAATATGAAAAATATATGCGATTAAATATTATTTTATGGTACCGATATATATAATTTGTTATTGTCCTATCACAATGTGATTAAATATTTTTTATGTTCTTTTATAAACTTTAAATTGATCATGTTGTTGCTCCCGAAGAAGCATAACTCTATAAATAAATAATATTCTACTATAAAACATACTCTTGAAGATTTGATGTTTTTAAATAATAGATATTGATGCTCCTCATGTAGCACAAAATTGATAATCTTTTTAGAAAATTAATTGCCTAGAAAAGCATAATATTACAATTTCAATATTCCAAAAGAATATTGATCGATTTTTGGGTAAAAATACGAAATATAATTTTCAATATTCCAGAAAAATATTGATACATTTCTCTTGAAAAAACAAATATATGGCTTCTGAAGAGTTTATATTTCAAAATAATAGTTAGATGTTGCCTCTGAAGTTGCACAACACTATAATTATTTCAGAAGAATATTACTTGTTTTTGAAGATTATGAATTATAATTTTCAATATTTCAGAAAAATATTGACATATTTCTCTTGAAAAAGTAATACTAAAATATAACATAATCTCGAAATAAAACATTATAATTTCCATTAATATTCTAATTGGATTTTACTTGCTCCTGAAGAGCATAATAAAAAAAAAATTAACATAAATTATATTTTTACTCCTAAAGAGTAAATCTTTACATAATTTATTACTCAAAAAAAAAATATTTTATTACTCATGAAAAGCAAGATATTATTGTTATTATGTAACGAAGTAGATTCAAACATTTTAATATTCCAGAAGATTATTGCTAAATTGTTTGAATCAATTAATACAAATCAATATTCTTTAATAATAATGTATTGCTCTGAAAGATATAAAATTTTATATTTGTTAATACTTTTGAAGAATATTATGTTGCTATTTTTTAAAAAATCAAGATTTTAATTAAATTGTTTCTAAAAAAGTCATAAATTTTTTATATCAATATTCTCGAAAAATATTATTTCGAGACTCTAGAAGAGTCAATATTGTGTGATATAAAGGGATAAACTTACTATTGTTGGTAATTTATTCTCCACTAAATAATTAAAAAAACCTACAAAGTTTGTTATAATATTTCTTAATTGGTTCATTAAATTAAACATTAGTGACCATTTTAATAAATATTGATTTGAACCAGAAGTTTAATAACTCTTATATTTTATTGTTGGACATGTCCAGTTAGATCATCATTGGATCAATAATGATGCGAAATTGAGAATTTAAACATTCAATGAAGTTCTAGAAAATCTTTCATACAATGAATTCTTATATAATATTAGTTCTCTTTATCAAAACTTGATCGTCATTAGCTAAAATAGGGATTGAATTCCTTATATTTCTGAAAATTAATCAGGGTGATAAATAGGGCGCCATCACCCTCCACATTGACCATCTAGATATTATTTGTATCTAAAAGATTCGATACTTATATTAGATGATTGCATGGTGATCGCAATTAAAGTTCGTGAAATTACTTCTCAAATTTTAAATGATGAGCTTAATTTTTAAATTATATAATTAAGATGACGTGTCTTGTTAATAGTAGTGATCCTAAATCTCAACATTTTGATAAGTATTAGTTGAAATGTTGATAAATGGTTTAATACTATTACTTGTTAAATGCATCCAATTAATTTAATTAAGAACAAAGTATTTTCCATTTCTGTTTAAAGAAAGCTATTACGCATCATCCCAACATCATAGTTATCTCTGTTATAATTGACTTATGATTAAAGTCTAATTTTTTCATCTAATTATTTTGACAGTGCAATATATGCAAAATTATTTTACCACAATACACTGAAATGAAAAGTAAAGAATGATGAGAATGAATGAGTAGTTTGAACCTTTATATAATATCTAAAGCCCTAACTGGTGATATTTCATAAAGCGATTTACTGATTATCAATTTTGCTGGACAATTATCTCAACATTAGGGGGGGAGAGAGAAATTAAGAAATTGAAAATAATGTACAAATGTATCATTATCTAAATCCTCGCAAGGATAATTCGAACCAAAAGTTCGAAAGATAATTTATTTAAATCTATTTACTGAGTAAAGAGATCAACAATATCTCACACACCTGCATTAAATGGTCCAACTCGAATTAACGTCTTGGGGGACAATTAGTTAATATTATATTTGATAAATTTATGGCACGTCTAAAGCGTGATGATATTCGATTCTAATATAAAAATCTCCAAACGAAAATGGAGCAATTAGTAAATATTGTTCCATTTAGAAGGCATATACTCTTGAAAAGTATATAGATATAACAAAATGTAAAACCCCAAAAGAGATTTGTAGCTGATATGTTAAAAATTGAGATATTTCAATAAGTTATGTTATTATGAAAAAAGAAATAGAATCGAAAAAGAAAAGAAAAAATTGTTGACAACATTTATGCACATGACGTACTGCATCATATTATGAATAACGAGGAATCGAAAATAAATTTGTTGAAATATATCGATCGAAATAATGATTGGCCAAATAAAATGATACAATTATACTAAAGTTGAATTTACTATAGAAACCTGAAGTTTTGGGCACAATCCTAATAAAATTAAATTTACTAGAGGAACCTAAAATTTCTAAAAAAAAATGAAAGAAAGTAAGTAAAATCCTAATATGAAATGTACGACTCTTTACATCATAAATTTCACGAAAACTTGTATAAATAGATAAATTATCATATGGTGAATATAATAACAAGTCTCTATTTTATTAGTATGACAATGCACGAAATTTGAAATGCATATAATAAATTTGACTGTAGCAAACTTATCTTGTATGATTTTAATACTATTCTTAAATGATTTAATATGTTTAAAGCATAATTCAAGTGATATTATCATGAGAGAAAAAACACGCGTTGTACTCTTTTTTCCTTGACCAATGTTTTGTTCTTTTAGATTTTCCTAACAAAGTTTTTGATGAGGCAACTTTAGTAGTGTATTAAAAAAATAATGTACTATTTTTCCTTCATTAGGATTTTTCTCATAGTGTTTTTTTTCTAATAAGGTATATTCTTAGCGTAATGAATATCCATAATATACAAGATATTTACACTCAAAATAATAATACTCTGATATGTGAATTCTCGAAGACATCAACAAAAGCTATTTTTGAATCATCATGCTACCACAATCATTATATGTTGATAAATATCTCATATGAAAATGATATTATTTGAAAACTATACAGACAACACGATACGTACTTCACCATAAATTGAAATATTGAAGACATTGACGTATAAGACATGGATAGCTTGATACAAGAATTTTTACTTCTTGACGAAGTTTTAATAAGACAGTATTTTATTACTCCAAGTTATTTGTACTTTTTTCATTTGTTGGTAATTTTGTCCCATCAGGATTTTTACCAAACAAGATTTTTAACGAGACAGTTATTTTGCAAATAATCATCAATTGGGGAGTATTGTAAAATAAAGATAAGGTTATTGATGACTATTTAGTATTATCATGATATATAGATAAGTCTTATCTAGTCTAAAAGATTTATTTGATTTCAATTGTAACTTTCATTTTGGACCCTGTAAATACATGGCATTGGTTCTAATTAAAACATACAATTGAGTTTTAACTCATTTTTTTTAAATATCTTTTTGTTCTATTGCTTTTATTTCATAACAAGTCAACAACAATCTTTAGTGAAATGGCTTCGACTCAATAATCTTTACATGGGATTATTCAATTGTGACTTTCAAAATTTTTTATTAACATTCTTTTAAGTGATACTTTTGTGGTATGTCATGGAATTTTTAGATTTTTGTGGAATTAATGTAACCCTCTCGTAAATTTCTATAAACCTTTATTTTAGAACATTTATAATTTTTTGTAGAATTTATATGACCTATGAGACTTTGAATTAAAATAGAATTTAGTTGAATTTCCACCTAAGAGATGGAGGATCAATTCACATCCCCTTCCTCCTCGCAATAAAAATATTTTTAAAAGAATAAAAAAATTAAGTCGCCTTAATTAGATAAATAATTAATTAAAATATTAAAAAATATATACATGATATTTCAATTATTTTTTCATAAATTAAATAAAAAAAATATCAGATGTTAAGTATTAACAATATGTCATGCCTTTAAAAAAAATCTATAACTAATCAATTTATTTAAAATTTAATTATTTATAATAAAAAAATTTTAATTACAAATTCATCTTTATGTAAAAAATTGGGTGAAGAAAAAGGAAAAATGTTATAAATTTTTTTATTACAATTTAATCTTTTTTGTAGAAAATTAAGAGAAACAATAAAAAAAAAAAAGGAAAAGAGAACAAATATAATAGGTAGATACAAAATAATAAAGTTTTAATCATGGCTTTAAGTTTGAAGGAGGGAAGAAGAAATAGAATATTAAAATGACAAAAAATACATTTTTTTTTTTAAAAAAAAGAATTTTTGTGAAAGTCTCCCAAAATCTTAAGTTGATGAGAGACATTTTCCGAAATTTTGTTTTCGTATTTTTTTTTTTCTTAAAAGTTAGTGCCGACTTTTAAAAAAAATAATATTAAAAGTTATTAATATTTTGAATACCACATAACGTAAGTTTTAACTGAATACATGGCTTTAAAAGTCTATGTATCAATACTTTTAGAGAGTATTAAAAAATTTAAATTGAATACTCCTACTTTTTTTAAATCCTTAAAGGTTCTAATTGAATACACTCCAATTAGTCTATTTTATTATGTGTTACAAGTCTTAAATATTCTTCACTTGAAATGTTCAATTTAAAATCAAAATTTACCAAATCCTCCAACCATAAATCCCCATTTCATTCTCATATTCATACACACGTTCAAGCCCTAAACTCAAATTAAAACTCAAATTTCTTATTCTTCTTTTACATTATCCCCCAAAATAAGTAATAAGCAGTTCACGACACAAACGACAATATGGGATGCTGCTGTTTTTAACGGTTGGAGTGATATTTTAACTAATTTCGTGTTCGTTTCATTTTATGTTCACTCGTATCCACATAAAAATGAACACATGCAAGTTTTCCCTTTTTTTTTTTTTTTTTTGGAATGAATCGAAATCTCGTGACCTAAAACGGCATGTTACCTTTTTAAATAGTTAGGTGTCGTTTCAATTCATTTCGTGTCTGTTTAGCTATATATGCACTCGTATCTTGATGGAAATGAATGAATGAATGAATTCAAATTTTTATTATATTTGGACATCATGGTCGATATAAAGTTCGTAATGAATGAATTCAAATTTTTATTATATTTGGACACCATGGTCGATATAAAGTTCGTGTGACAGTGATAAACACTAGTGTTCCGTAAGGAAACTACATTATATTCCACGACGAACAAAGTTAAATAACTCAAATTTCATTATATTTTGATTATGAGATAAGATACTCAACAAAGTATCTTGTTTAATTTGTACAAGTCTTATAAGATGTTTCAAAATATGGACACATATGAACACAAAAACATGCAGACCAACCACGTTCCACTTTCACGGGTTGATCACAATGGCGTGGTACAAAAAGGAAAATATTTTAGAAGAAAAAGACCCTAAACAAAATTGATTTTGAAAAACTTATAGAATACCAATGCATCGAATGGAGTCTTAATTCTGAATACTCTAGGTAGAGTCCATCAAGAAAAAGAATGCAACTTGTGGCAATATTTTTAATTGTTCCAATGGAGCCACGGATGTTCGTGATCTGCAGGACAGCAGAAGTTTCTACCAAAAAAAAGGCTATTTATGAACTGAGAGAGAGAGAGAGACAGAGAGAGAGAGACAAAATATGCATAATGCTTGCTTTAGAATATGAAAATAATTCTGACACAACAAAAGAATCATAACCCAGATGTCAGACTCCAATAACAGGCTTAAAGTTTGATCAATGACTTCCTTATCAGTGGAACACCCAAAATCAATACTTTAATATCTAAAATTAATGTAGTAGTAAAAGTAAGGGTTGATCCCATAAAATGTGTGTAATTCAATATATTATGTTTCGTACAATAATTGTGAGATTTTGTATGCAAATAATTATAAATAACGCAATTAATAATAATGAAAATTAAATTAACGAAAATAATCAAAAGACTAACATTGGTCTAAGTCCACATCCACCGTCGGAAATCCACAATTGATCATAGATTCAAGGATAATTCAATTCATATTTTGAATATTCATTGTTGAAATTAATTCCTATTTCTCTTAATTTTAGTTAGAAACCAGCGTTCTAATTAACCATAATTATTAAATAATCTTAGACAGCGCTCAATATTCAATTTAATAATAGCTTTACACAATAGAGAAATCGATGAACTAGATAACACAAATACCAACGGTTGCATTCAATCTATTTAAACATNAATAATCTCAGACCAACACTCAATGTTTAATTTTAATAATAACTTTACACAATAGAGAAAATGATGACTAGATAATACAAACACCAGCTATTGCATTCAATCTATTTAAATATTTTTCTTAAAATTTAATAACCTCTATCGTAGAAAATTATCAAATTCTAGTGCTTCTCAAGTTAAAGGAATCAAACAATTACAGATTTGATATTTAACTTAGCGGTAGATTGTAACGAATAATAATCTAGTAGGCCTCCTAGCAATTAAACATAACAATCATAGATATAAGTGCACAAAAATATTTAATACACAAAATAAGAATTAAATAATAAGAAAAACTATTTAGATCTCACAATATGTGGTTTCGAGTATTCAATTTCCTTCAATCAAGTGTAAAAGTTTAGTTACAATTCATGAATTTAAGAGTAAAATAATAAAGAATGAAGATAGAAGGTGTTCTCTACATTCTGGGTCGAGTTTGGTATTTAAAAGATACCCAAAAGATTGCATTGAATTGTTACCAAAACAAAAATAAGAAAAATCGAATCTTTTCCCTTTTAGCCTTGAGGCGCGCACCTAATGCAACCTAGGGCGCGCGCCTTGGGGGGTTTGGAAGCCTCAGACGAGGCATTTTTGGTCTGGACGTGCACCTCTTCTGCAGGCGAGGGCGCGTGCCCCGCCTAATTTCTAGTAGCTGAACAGCTATCAATATTTTTGTCATAACATTTTCTCCCGATATCCGATTGAAGCGATTCAAGATGCGTTGACTCAAAGGGCTACAACTTTGCTTTAGATATCATTTCTCAATCCGATCATTTGCCATGTAAAACATGGTTCTCAATATGAGGTTGAAAATCGATGCATGACCTTTTCGATTGGAAATTGATGTGTGATCATACTTTGACGATATTTCATCCCTTTCATATCTTCTCTCATCCAGTTGACTCCTAACACTCTCAAATCTTCATCGTGAGATTCCATATAACTTTTGAGTATTTTCATTTCGGTCCCCAAACTTCATTTTCTTTCCTTTTGGCCCTTGTTCGTTTATTTTTTCCAAATTACGTCATAAAATGAGTACATTTTAGCACTGATTAATCATACGAGTACATAAAATAAGGAGGGAAAAATATATATTTTACATTCCTATCAATTAGCAACAAGATCAATGTAATTACTTTAGCAAAGGTAATCTGATTCATGAGAAAACTGGCAAATAAATAAATAAATATAGCATTAGTTGGGCAAAGCAAAACTCAAAACTCAATTATTCAAGCTCAAGGATGTACCATAATCCTTTAGAAAGTAAAAGGCAAAAATGAAGCTTCAACAGATGGAAAGAACAGAAAGTACAAACAAATTTCACATTACCTTTCTGTACTCTCAACTTCATAGACAACCAAACATTTTTAGATCTTTCCAGGTGAAAAAAAAAAACCCCTCTTATCATTATTCATAATAATTACAAAACACATTAAAATGAGAAAACCTAGAATCAAACTCTTATCAATGGAATGGACTGTGGCGTAAAATGGTTGGAGGACATAGTGTATAGGTTGTTTTGTATGTGGACAAAAGTTTGGTACAAGTTTAACAACATGAAAATGATGTTAAACCACAAAAGAAATGGTAGAAATCAAAAGAAGGAAACACCAAAAGAATGGTATGAAAACATCCGAGGCAAGTGTTTAACATTGTCTTTAAGACGAATTTGCCCGCAATGGTGTTAAAGGGTTAATGGCAATCGTCTCCTAAGATACAATGGAGAATATCCTTCTAGTAGAAGTACTTCAAACTGCAAGACCAAACAAACCAAATCAAAATTCTCTCTACCAAGATGGTTTTGGTATGCAACTTTTGGGAGTGATTTTGTTATAATTTGATGCAAGAATTAAGAGAGATGAATATGAATGAGACTTGGCACTGGCCTACGCTTGAGATCTCAATTTCTCTTTCATCTTAAATTAGTTTTGAGATTTCAAATACTCTTCAATCATCTACTTGACTAGTAGAATAAGTTAACCTATTTATTTTCAAAATTTGACTATCAGATCAATCTGAATATTTGGTCGAAGTTGATCCGAAAGTCACTTTTGACATTTTCATGATTTTATACTCAAACAATTTTTCTTCTCTTTTAACCAAATTCCAACAAATATATCATTTATTGTTTCATTGATCACATATTGAAAGTAAATAAAATGATACTGATTTAATAATTTTTTAGTCGTCAATAATTTGGTTTGTTCTAATGCTTAAACTTTTAGCACGTTACGAGGTGTACCTCTACTATTAGGTTTGTATCTCGATTAAAGACATGATTGTATGAATTTCATCAAATGGATGCTTTTTAATGTGGATAGCAGCAACTCAATACTAGCTAGAAACACTACCATGCCTTCCTGTGTTATATCTAAATTATAAACTAAATTTACAAAAGCTGCTCCAAAAGGTCCATTTTGGCTTGAACGAAATTGAAGTTGAGTCTTCCTACTTCAAATTCTCCAATACGAACAAGGCATTTATCATGTTATTTAAATTTATTATGTTAATTAAAAACCTATATACAAATCACTCACTTTCCTCAACACTTTCTACAGTAAGTGCAATATATTTTCTTAATCTGCTCTCATTATCAATTGTCTTCTTTTTCATTAAGTGGTCTCAGAAGTATATTCATGAGCTTTTGCCTTCTTTTGTCTCTTTGTAGAGACTGCTTCTTCCAAATAGTCATTAGGTTCAATGGATGCCACTTCGATAGTACCAACATATTTCGAATTTGTAATATCACATGCTTGAAAAAAATCAGACAAGAGTATCAAACTTACTGAAATATACTTTTAACATCCTCAGCACGATTCATAAATCCAGTTTAATTCAAAATGAATTTTACAAAAAAATTAGGAATAAAAAGTACAACTAATAGAAATATTTTATATGATGAAAGTTGGAATTGAAGAAATAATTGAAAACAGAGGATTAACCGTATGATAATTATAAAATTATATTGTTAAAGAGACGATCATCGTATATTAATGAGATTGTAAAGAAGGCAGAAATCTGATAAATTTTATTTATAATTTCCCTATTTATAGACCCTAAAATTTTACAAGGAAAAAAGAAAATTGTTAAATTTGAATTTGGCAGCCTAATTTGATGGCATCAATCGAAGTCTAAATGCTGAACTAAGTGTCGTAGAAAGATGTTTCCACACAAAAGGGATGGAGAAGAAATAAAGAACAAAAAATAAGAATATTGGAATAAAGATGAAAGCTCAAACACGAATATCGTTGTCCTCAAACAATATTTACCCCCTCCCAGATAGAATTTGATGCTTAAAGAGATATTGACAAATAATTTGAAGGATTAATCAAGCCTTGTAATAAAAAAAAAACCTAAACACTTAGTATTTTCTATCAAAATTTCAAGAACACAAAACAAAATTTGAATATGAAGGGAAAGAGGTTTTGATCCTTTTGTGAAATGGAATTTGATCTCAAGTAGTTTGTATATATTTATATTGATCATTAATCACCTATTTATAGACCCCAATCAATACTACACGAAATGGTGCCAAAACATGATGAAGAGTGACAAGTTTCCACTAAAAAGACATCAGATCTCAGTTTAAAAAACCAGCCAATGACTAGTTTTTAACTCTATACGACCGCATAGAACAAACCTCAACATGCGACCGCATGCTTCCATGGCCTATACGGTCGCATAGGCCAAAGTTTTGGCCCTCAATTTAATTTCTTTTCCACAAACTTTTTTTTTATTGATTTTTGAACAACAATTCAACAATCCCCCACTTGTTCAATATTCAATAAAATCTCATATTCAAAACATACAATAATTATGCATAAGGATTAGATATCTTTCGATTTGAATATAAATGTAGTGTAATTCAAATAAAGTAAAGTCGAAATTAAAGGTACACACACAAGTATCACGTGTTCTCAAGTTCCTCAATCTCGCTTAGTGCTAATATGACATTGCGCTCATTCTTTTCAACAAACTTTTAAGAGAGAAACTCTAACTCTCTATTGAGGCGGCACCACTTCGAGGTTCATCTAAGTGAAATTCTTTCAGTATTTTTGTTACTTTTAGAAATATTTGTACTTTAGTACTAAATTTCATTAAGAACTTAAAACTCAGCCATCATTCGAATAACAACCAACGTTATATTATTAGGATAGGGTTGTCGTAGATTTTATAATGTTGAAATTATTTACATATCAAATGACTTGTTATTACCATTTGAACCCGTGAATTACTTGTTAAGTAATGACATGTGGGATTATCATCATTGGTGAATATTTTATTTTAAGAGTTTCAGCCCCATCAGAGTCGAAGTAGATATTACTAAATCTCTATTTAGAGACTAGATTTTTAATAAGTTAAACATAATTTAGAGAAATTATTACACACTTGATTAATTTCCTTATATAGTTATGTCTTAAACTCATATGTCTAGATTTTTCATTATACACCTATTGTATGTCTTTGCTAATGTGGCTTGACTATCACACATGATAGATATCGAAAATGTATTTTTCGATCTCAAAGTTATCTCATAAAGAAGATTCTTAAGCTACCCATCTTCTTTCCAGGTATATGATAACGCTACAAATTCAGATTTCATAATTGAGTGTGTAATACTTGTTTTTTTCCTTGATTTCCAAGAAACATCTCCTCAAAGAGTAAACACCCAATCCGAAATCGATTTATTTTTACATGTTCTAAAAATCCAACTAGTATCGGTAAATCCTTCTAATATAGTCGGGAATTTGGAATACTGTCACCTAAGTTCTTGGTTTTCTTTAAATAGTCAAGAACTCTTCCAATGACCTTCCAATGTTCCTTGCTTGAATTACTAGTAAACCTGTTAAGTTTATTAATTACAAATGTTATGTTCGGTCATGTGCATAGAACTATATACATAAGATTTCATATAGCACTTGCATACTCCTATTGAGCAATTTCTCTTCTATCATTATTTATAAATTTTAAACTTGGATCAAGAAGGGTATTAGATTATTTTATGTTCAAATGTTTGAACTTATTAATTACATTCTCGATATAATGTGATTGATTCAAGGAAAAACTCCCACTAGTTTTTGTAACTTTGATACTCAATATGGTATCCACTTGTCCAAAATATTTCATCTTGAATATGGAACATAGAAACCTCTTCGTTCCTTTGATTCCATTTATGTGATTACTCATAATCAACATGGCGTCAACATACAAGCAAATAAGAATTATACATTTATCATACACTTTAAAATATAAACATTTATCTACACTATTATTTATGAAACCAAATGATTAATAGCTATGTCAATATTTTCATGATATTTCTTAGGTGCTTGTTTTAGACTGTATAACGATTTCACTAACTTACACACCTTATGTTCACTTTCGGATAAAATCGGATCGTTCCATATAAATCTCCTCACCGATATCCCCATTTAAAAATGTCGTCTTGACATCAATTTGATAAATAGGCAAGTCATGTATCGAAGCTAATACGAATAAAATTTTAATTGAAGTTATTCTAGCTAACGGTGCATATGTATCAAAATAATATATTCTTTAATAGAACCATCAATATTATATTTTCTCCTAAACACCTATTTTCTTCCAATTGGTTTGGATCTATGTGATAAATCAACAAGTTCACATGTATTATTAAACATAATTGATCAATTTCATCTTTAATTGCATCTTTCTAAAAAATGCTATCACGAGAAGTCATAACTTCTCTATAGGTTTTAGAATCGATCTCCACTTGTAGAACGAAAGGAATTATTTTTACAACATTCTTCTAATTTCCTTCTACTAAGTAAAATGAAATAAGTTGAGAGTCAACTCCATCCGGTCCTAAAGATTTCTCAATTCGAGTTCTTTTGCTTATTCGTGATTCATGAACATATTTAGAAGATATTTCATCTTGTGTTCCACCCAAACTAGAGATCTCATTGTAGGTACCCCTTAATTCAGTATTCGAGGATAGTGAATTCTTAAAGAACTCGACATCACTTGATTCAACTATTATATTGGTCTCCAAACTTAACAATCTATATGATTTGCTATTACTAATATAACAAAAAAAGACACATTTTATGCCTCTTAGACCCAACTTGGTTCTATTAGGATTCGTGTTCTTATAATATGCAATAACCCCCACACTTTAAAGTATCTAATGTTATGCTTTCTTTCTTTCTACAATTCATAAAGAGAAACTTTTGTATATTTCGAAGGAATTCTATTTAATATCTTACATGAACTCAACAATGCTTCACCCCATAAATTAAATGACAACTTAGCATAAGTTAACATAGCATTTATGATCTTAACTAAAGTTTTATTTTTCCTTTCAACTAAACCATTTTGTTTGGATATCCTAGGTATAGGACATTGATGAATTATGTCTTGTTGTTCACAATACAAGTTAAAATCACTAGAAAAATATTCACCTCATCTATCACTTCTTAAATTTTTTATTTACTTACTTAAGTGATTTTATACTTCATTTTTATATATTTTAAACATATCAAAAGTTTCATATTTATGTTTCATTAAATAAATATAAATATATCTAGAGTGATCATCTATAAAGGTAATAAAATACCTATTTTTACCTCTAGTTAACATACCATTTAATTCACATATGTCAATATGAATTAATTCTAAAATATTAAAAGTCCTATTTACACATTGATGAGGCTTCTTAGTCATTTTAAATTTTACACATGTTTTACATTTAAATGCATCATTTTCATTATATGATATTAAGTCACTTTTTAACATTCTTTTCATGGCACTCTTATCTATCTGACATAATCTAGCATGCCATAAGGTAAATGAATCAACAATATAAACAAAATCAATTCTATTAATAATTTTATCAACAGTACAAAGTTTGACAATTCCTTCATTAGAATAACATTTTCCAACAAATTTCTCATTTAGGGATAATAGAAGTTTACAGGACTCATAAACACTTTTATGCCGATTTTTCTAAGAGATTATCACTAAATTTCTATTCATTTCGGGAACATGTAATATATTTGTTAAAGTAATAATTTTCTCGGAAGTGAAGATAATCTCTACATTTCATTTCTCAACCATTTTGGAACGTCCTTTGTTATCCATTTGGATCTCTTGATCTCCATCTACTTCATAATAGGTCTTAAATAAAGATTTATCATATGATACATTTACCACCAACTAAGAACTTTTCTCTTGATTGTATTGATCTCACTTACGGTGGCCACAATATAATCTGCTTTGATGGAGTTCACTTCTCTTTAAGAGTTGTTTTGCTTTCGATGTAGACATTCCTTTTCATAATGTCCGAGTTTTCACATACAAAGTAACCTCCTTTGGACTTTGTCATGCGTATTCTATAACGTGATTTATATCGCAAGTGTATAATGTCAAGTTTTTGTAATATAATAATGAAATTAGAGTGTTGAACACACGGTGATTGTAATTCAAATTTTTACTAAGTACTATAATTATATAGTAACTATTTTATCTAAATGAATGACTTTTATAATCAATGTTTTTAAAGAAATATGGTGATGAATTCAACAAATGAATGCAAGCTGGAAGAATAATTAAGTGAGAAAGCCTAGGGTTATGATTTTACCTAACTATCAAATATGATTCACAATTATATAATTATTTTTAATCAATTTTCTAAAGTTTATAAGTAAGAACATTAATGTAATTTTACTTCCTCTCTTGAGTGCCGAGTAAAAACTATTCCTACATTTCAATTTTAATATCTCTATTCTAAATTAAAATATAGAATTTATTAAGTCTGTGGTTCTTAAATGGAACATGTTTCAAAGGAATTATATTTTCTCTCGGAATCGACAATTTTCTATGTTGTGTTATTCTTATGATCACGCCCAAATTTCCCTCTCTCGAATGCCAGAATTGACTAGCATCAAATCATTCAATTAGTGGTCAATTAATTGAAAACATTAAAATCATAACATAAATAAACACATGCGGAAAATCCAATAGAAATAACTAAAATTAATCAATTCATAAACTGGCTACAATCAATCCCTGGATAATGAATTTGGATCAAGATTTAATATATGAAAATACTAAAATTCATATTAAAAAATAGGGAAGAGAATAGAAAAATTAGGATGTAGATCTTCAATTTTTTCTCTTATTCTTCTTTGTCTTATTTTTGAATCTCTTGATATTTTTCCTTCTTGCCTTCTTAAATAATTGTGTTGAATTATCCATTACCTTTTGAATCATTCTCCCCTCTAGAATTAGGTTTTAAGGGTTGTATTTATAGTCTTTTGAAGTCTTGGAAGGTTTGAAGTCATCTTGGGCCAAGAAAAGAGTCCAAAAAAACTCAAAAACCCTTTTTCTTGTCTTTTGGATGAAAATTTAGCACTGCGCATCTTTCAGAATTTTTATCTTAACCTTTTCTACCGATATTCGATTGAGGCAATTCAAGTTGAGTTGGAAAGATAACTCAAATAGCTACAACTTTTCTTCAGATATGATTTTCCAATTCAAATATTTGCTATGTCAAAAATGGGTCTCAATATGAGACTGAAAATCAGAAGCATAATTTTTTCGGTTGGAAATTGATGCATGATCATATTTTGCATATATTTTATCCATTTGACTTATTTCTTCATCCAATTGACTCCAAGCACTATTGAATCTTTATTGTTAGGTTCGACACAACTTTTGATTATTTACAATTTAGTCCCCGAACTTTGAATCTCTTACAATTTAGTCATCTTCTCAAATTTTGCCAACTTTTACTTATTTCTTTCAATTTAATCAACATATATCACAATATCATAACATACATTAAAATTCTTTAAAACTCATAGAAATTAGTTAAATATCAAGTTTAGATGATATCTGAAATATGAGTGAAATACACTCATCAGACTTCTTCTTAAATTTGTTAAAGTTTTTAGAAGGTTTTCTCTTGTTAAATTTATTTTAAGGTTGGGTTTTCTCCCCTACATTGGCTTTTGAAGTGCCTTCATAAAAATTGTCATTCTTATCTCTTATCTCTTGCCATTGATTCTTCTTCAAATTCGAAAATGTTTTTGCACTTGTTCCAAAAATTAATCTTCAGAATTATGCATTATTTTCTTCCGATATCATTTTCAAGTCCTTGAGAGTTTCGCAATGATTACTCCTACTTGGAAAGATTCTGGGATTTAAATTTTGATTGCCTTCAACTTGTTGACAAGAACTTGTAACTCGTGTACTTGGAGAAGGAAGGGAATATTATCAAGGAATTTGAAGTAAAAATACCTTGATATTAGGAATTTCTTAGTACATTCTTCTTCGGCTTTATATTTGCTTTCCAAAGCATCCCATATTTCTTATCCGATAATGTATTTGTTTAGAGATTGTACAATCGGTCGGACACAACATTAAGAATAGGACTACGACATATGAGTTCAGCCTCTGACACTTTTGTCTCTCCATTCTTACGGTTTCGGTATCTTCATCTGTTGGATCCGCAAGTGGTCTCAATTTTGGATCAAGAATGTAGAAGATCTTCAACGCTGTGAGAAAGAACTTCAACTTGTTTTGTCATCTTGTGAAATTTGTCCCATCAAATTGATCTAGATGGACAAGATCTTGATTTATCAATTTAATCGTCACCATTGTAGTTTCGTTCTCCATTGCAAAATATCGTTTCAAATTGTTGTAGAAAGATGTTTTCACAAAAAGGGGATGAAGAAGAAACAAAAAACAAAAAATAAGAACATCGAAATAAAGATGAAGGCTCAAACAGGAATATCGTTGTCCTCAAACGATATTTGCCTCCTTTCGGATAGAATTTGATGCGATATTGACAAATGATTTGAAAGACTAATCAAACCTTGTAATAGAAAAAAAATATCTAAAAACTTAGGGGCCGTTCTCTTTGACCGTTTTGGGTTGTTTTCTGTTTTCGATTTTTCAAAATAGTGAAAACACGTTCTCTTTCCTATTTTCGAAAACGCGTTTTTGAAAACGAAAAAAAATTTGTACACCAAATACCAAACGATAAAATCATCGGTTTGGACGTTTTCAAGCCAATCCCACGAAAAACTTGAAAACAAAAGAAACAAACCTGAAAATAAGGGAAATAAGGGAAACTTGAAAACAAGGGAAACAAACTTGAAAACAAGGGAAACAAGGGACATAGAGAAAGAGAGAGAAGATGAGAGAGAGAGAACACGTTTTCCTTTTTTTATTTTCGTAAACAATTTTTGAAAATGTAAAAAAGAACACATTTTTAACAATCTCAAAATACACTCCATAAACACAAAATTCAAAATGAATTCAAAACTCAAAATACAAAACTGAAACACAAAGAGAACGGCCCCTTAGTGTTTTCTATCAAAACTTTAAGAACACAAACAAAATTTGAATATGAAGGGGACGGGGAAGAGCTTTTGAACCTTCTGTGGAATGGAATTTGACCTCAAGTAGTTTTTATATATTTGTATTGATCATTAATTACATATTTATAGACCACAATCAATACTACACGAAATTGTGCCAAAAGATGATGAAGTGTGACAATTTTCCCTTAAAAAAGATACCAGATTTCAGTTTTAAAAATCAGCCAATGACTTGCTTTTAACTCTATGTGGCCGCATAGAATAGGTTGTTCAATGTTCGCCCAGCAAGCCAACATGCGACCGCATGCCTACATGACCGCATAGGCCAAAGTTTTGACACTCAATTCCACCTTTTGTTCCACACATTTTATTATTATTATTATTGATTTTTTGAAAAACAATTTCAACACTAAGCAATCATGCAGATTTCTCAACTAAGCGAGCCTACATACACGCGTACGAACTAGCTCACGAGCCAAGTCTTGCAAGCCAATGAGCAACTCGTACGAGATTTTTGTTGTTCGTCTCGTTTGTGGAATGTGTGGCTCGCCCCACTTAACACCATTTAATTATTTATAATTTATATAATTAGAAATTAAAAAATTGACAAAAGAAACAAAAAATAAATAAAATGAGTAGAAAATATATTTTATAGTGGTATGCGAGAAGAGGACTAAACCATATTAATGGTAAGTGACATGGATTGATGTATTTAGACCTATGTAATTATATAAATTGTCATGTAACCATCATAGGTCCAACTTTATAAAATTAAGTTTTACTTTTCAATATGAACTGATATTTAAAGTGGTACACGTTTTGACTAAGGCTACATGACAGAGATTTGTCAATTTTTATCAAAAAATTTGACAACGCAACTACTAGGAAATATTAACCATCATACTACTAGCACAATAGGTTAAAAGCCAACTACGCAATTTATCTCTCTAGACGTTTTGTGGGGACTTGGTTGATGAAGAAGGCTACTAGATTTTATTTATTTTTTCTTTTTTTGTGTGTGTATACTTTTGTTTCCTTATAAGTTACTTATAAAGAAAAGTCAAGGTCAAATTTTAATTTTAATTATATATTCACAAGTATTATCTACTTATTATTCACATAGTTCGTCAAACTCATTACTTTTTGCATTATAAGGAAATTATTATAAGTAACTCATTACGAAACCAAAACACACGCTTTGTTTTTTATTCCTCTGTTGATTTTAGTTATATTAATTGCTTTTAAGTATGAAAAGATATAAATACTTTTTTACCATTCTTAAAATTGATCAAATGAAAGTGAAGCATTGACTAAAGAAATTTAGGGTAGGAATCGTCGAAAAGTCTTTCTACAACTTATCGAAAGGTTAGGAACTCCACTTCCGAAAATGAATAGTCCAGAACATATTTCCACTTTTTGAAAAGATTAGTAAGAACAAGTACAATTTTTCCGTATTTTTAGCTCTTGTTTAATAATGATTAAAATCAAATTTTTAATATATTTTGTTAAAAGTTAATGAATGGTGAGATTTAAAAGTTGTGAGTGTCATCAAATATATGATTCAAATTAATTATTAACTTTAACTTATATTAAATTTTATATTTCTAAAAAATGCTATCACAAGAAACTATAACTTCTCTATAGGTTTTAGGATCAGTCTCTACTTGTAGAACGAAATGAATTGTTTTTACAACATTCTTCTTAATTCCTTCTAAGTAAAACGAAATAAGTTGAGAGTTAATTTTATCCGGTTTAAAAGACTTCTCAGTTCAAGTTCTTTTGCTTCTTCGTGATTCATAAGATTCACGAACATCTTTAGAAGATGTTTCATCTTGTGTTCCACCCAAACTAGAGATCTCATGGTAGGTACCCCTTAATTCATTATTCGAGGATGGTGAATTCTTAAAGAACTCGACATCACTTGATTCAAATATTATATTGGTCTCCAAACTTAAAAATCTATACAATTTACTATTACTAATATAACCAAAAAAGACATATTTTATGTCTCTTGGACCCAACTTGGTTCTATTAGGATTCGTGTTCTTATAATATGCAAGACACCCCCATACTTTAAAGTATCTAATGTTATGCTTTCTTTCTTCCTACAATTCATAAGGAGAAACTTTTATATATTTCGAAGGAATTTTATTTAATATTCTACATGAACTCAACAATGTTTCACCCCATAAATTAAATGACAACTTAGCATAAGTTAACATAACATTTATCAGCTTAACTAAAGTTTTATTTTTTCTTTCAACTAATCCATTTTGTTTGGATATCCTATGTATAAGACATTGATGAATTATGCCTTGTTGTTTACAATACAAATTAAAATCACTAGAAAAATATTCACCTCATCTATCACTTCTTAGATTTTTTATTTTCTTACTTAAGTGATTTTTATACTTCATTTTTATATATTTTAAACTTATCAAAAGTTTTATATTTATGTTTCATTAAATAAATATAAGTATATCTAGGGTTATCATCTATAAAGGTAATAAAATACATATTTTCACCTCTAGTTAACATACTATTTAATTCACATATGTCCATATGAATTAATTTTAAGATATTAAAAGTCCTATTTAAACCTTGATAAGGCTTCTTAGTCATTTTAGATTTTACACATGTTTTACATTTAAATGCATCATTTTCATTATATGATATTAAGTCATTTTTAACATTTTTTTCATGGTACTCTAACGTATCTGATCTAGTCTAGCATGCCATAAAGTAAATGAATCAACAATATAAACAAAATCAATTCTATTAATAATTTTATCAACAGTACTAAATTTGACAATTCCTTCACTAGAAAAGCATTTTCCAACAAATTTTCCATTTATGAATAATACAAGTTTACCAGACTCATAAATACTTTTTATGCCCAATTTTTCTAAGAGATTACCACTAAATTTCTATTCATTTCGGGAACCTGTAGTACATTTGTTAAAGTAATGATTTTCTTGAAAGTGAAGATAGTCTCTAAATTTCATTTCTCAATCACTTTGGAACGTCCGTTGTTACCCATTTGAATCTCTTGATCTCCATCTACTTCATAATAGGTCTTAAATAAAGACTTATCATATGATACATTTACCACCAACCAAGAACTTTTCTCTTGATTGCATTGATCTCGCTTACGGTGGCTACAATATAATCTTCTTTGATGGAGTTCACTCCTCTTTAAGAGTTGTTTTGCTTTCAATGTAGATATTCATTTTCATAATATCCGAGTTTTTCACATACAAAGTAACCTCCTTTGGAATTTGTTACACATATTCTATAACGTGATTTATACCGCAAGTGTACGGTGTCAAGTTTTTGTAATATAATAATGGAGTTAGAGTATCGAATACACAGGGATTGTAATTCAAATTTCTACTAAATACTATAATTATATAATCACTATTTTATCTAGATGAATGAATTTTATAATCAATGTTTTATAACTAATATGGTGACAAAATCAACAAATAAATGCAAATTAGAAGAATAATCAAGTGAGAAAGCATAGAGTTATGATTTTACCTAACTATCAAATATGATTCTCAATTATATAATTATTTATAATCAATTTTCTAAAGTTTTTAAGTAAGAACACTAACTTAATTTTACTTCCTATCTCGAGTACGAGTGAAAACTATTCCCACATTTCAATTTCTATATCTCTATTCCGAATTAAAATATAGAATTTATCAAGTTTGTGGTTCTTAAATGGAACATGTTTCAATGGAATTATACTTTCTTTCGAAACCTATAATTTCCTATGTTGTGCCCTTCTCTCGAGTGCCAGAATTGACTAGCATCAAATTATTCAATTAGTGATCAATTAACTGAAATCATTAAAATCATAATACAAATAAACACATATGAAAAATCTAATAGAAATAACTAAAATTAATCAGTCCATAAACTGGTTACAATCAAACCCTAGATAATGAATTTAGCTCATGATGTAACATATGAAAATACTAAAATTCATATAAAAAAACATAGGGAAAAGAATAGAAAAACTAGGATGTAGATCTCCAATTTCTTCTCTTGTTCTTCTTTATCTTATTCTTGAATTTCTTAATATTTTTCCTTCTTGCTTTTTTGAATAATTGTGTTGAATTCTCTCCTTGCCTTTTGAATCATTCCCCCTCCCCCCCCGAATTAGGTTTCAAGGGTCGTATTTATAGTCTTTTAAAGTTTTGGAATAGTTGGAGTCGTGTTGGGCCAAGAAAAGAGTCCAAAAAAACTCAAAAACCCTTTTTCTCGTCTTTCGGATGAAAATTCAGTACTCCGCGTCTTTTAGTATTTTTTATCTTAACCATTTCTCTCAATATCTTATTGAGGCGATTCAAGATGAATTGAAAAGATAATCCAAAGAGTTACAACTTTACTTCAGATATGATTTTCCAATTTAAACGTTTGTTACATAAACAATGAGTCTCAATATGAGACTGAAAATCCGGAGCATAATTGTTTCAATTGAAAATTGATGTGTGATCATATTTTGTCTATATTTCATCCATTTGACTTATTTCTTCATCTAATTGACTCCAAGCACTCTCGAATATTTATTGTGAGGTCCGACACAACTTTTGAATATTTACACTTTAATCCCCGAACTTTGGATCTCTTACAATTTAGCCATCTTCTCCAATTTTGCCAACTTTAACTTATTTCCTTCAATTTAATCATTATATATCACAATATCAAAACATACATCAAAATGCTCTAAAACTCATAGAAATTAGTTAAATATCAAATTTAGATGATGTCTGAAATATGAGTGAAATACACTCATCAGACTTCTTCTTAAATTTGTTAAAGTTTTCAGAAGGTTTTCTCTTGTTAGATTTATTTTAAGTTTCGGTTTTTTCCCCAACATTGGCTTTTGAAGTGCCTTCATAAAAATTGTCATTCTTATCTCTTATCTCTTGCCCTTGATTCTTCTTCAAATTCGAAGGTGTTTTTGCACTTGTTCCAAAAATAAATCTTCTGAATTATACATTATTTTCTTCCGATATCATTTTCAAGTCCCCGAGAGTTTCGCAATGATTACTCCTACTTGGAAAGATTTTGGGATTTTAATTTTGATCGCCTTCAACTTGTTGACAAGAACTTGTAACTCGTGTACTTGGGGAATGAAGGGAATATTATCAAGGAGTTTGAAGTAAAAATACTTTGATATTGGAATTTTTTAGTACATTCTTCTTCGACTTTATACTTGCTTTCCAAAGCATCCCATATTTCTTGTCCGATAATGTATTTGTTTAGAGATTATACAATTGGTCGGACAAAGCATTAATAATATGACTACGGCATATGAGTTCATCCTCTGACACTTTTTCTCTCGATTCTTACGATTTCGGTATCTTTATCCGTTGGATCAGCAAGTAGTGCCAATTTTGGATCAAGAATGTAAAAGGTCTTCAACGCCATGAAAAAGATCTTCAACATGTCTCGCCATCTTGTGAAATTTGTCTCATCAAATCGGTCTAGATGAACAAGATCTTGATTTATCAATTTAATCGTCACCATCATAGTTTCGTTCTCCATTGCAAAATATCGTTTGAAATTGTTGTAGAAAGATGTTTCCACACAAATAGGATGAGGAAGAAACAGAAAACAAAAAATAAGAACACCGGATAAAGATGAAGGCTCAAACACCAATATCGTTGTCCTCGAATGATATTTGCCCCCTTTCGAATAGAATTTGATACGATATTGACAAAAGGTTTGAAAGACTAATCAAACCTTGTATAGAAAAAACACATAAACACTTAATGTTTTCTACCAAAATTCTAAGAACACAAAACAAAATTTGAATATGAAGGGAAAGAGGTTTTGAACCTTTTGTGGAGGGAATTTGATTTGAAGTAGCTTTTATATATTTGTATTGATAATTAATTACCTATTTATAGACCACAATCAACTATACGAAATTGTGCCAAAACATGATGAAGAGTAATAATTTTCCATTAAAAAAGATACTAGATTTCAGTTTGAAAAATCAACCAATGACTTACTTTTAACTCTATGTGGCCACATAGAATAGGTTGTTCAATGTTCGCCCTGCAAGCCAACATGCGATCACATAGGCCAAAGTTTTGGCCCTCAATTCCACTTTTTGTTCCACACACTTTATTATTATTATGATTATTATTATTATTATTATTATTGATTTTTTGAAAAATAATTTCAACGCTAAGCAATCATGCAGATTTCACAACTAAGCGAGCCTGCATACACTCGTACAAACTAGCTCACGAGCCAAGTCTTGCAAGCCAATGAGCAACTCGTACGAG